>JAHDVE020006429.1:0-34198 GCA_022606495.2 Halesus radiatus | reverse complement strand
TAATTAAAGAATTAGAAATCTGGAATAAATAAAACAAAATGTGATGTTATTAGTATTTATTTCGTATTGATCTATATATATAAATATTTATTTTTGTTGATATCACTTTTAAAATGTTAAACCATAATATTGTTTTAGAATTATATCGGACCAATTATTAATAGCATGTTTCGAAAAAAATTATTAAATATGCATATAGAGGTTATAGATATATAAATAAAGTAACATTTTACGATAAAGAATAAAAAAACGAAATATATAGTAATATCTAGAAATATTTATTATTTTGATGGGAAATCAGAATATTTGCAAGACATGCTGCTATCCTGCTGATCAACATAACTTAAATGTGGCTATAAGCTTGAGGCATCCAACCTCCTCGTAAACACACTTTAAAATATAGAAAAACACGCATATACATATGGAGTCATTTATGATTCATGTTAATTATTTAAACGAAATTCATTAAAATTATTTATGTATATGTATACTAGCCATTTAGAACTCAATGACCACCATAAACACACCGATTCATACATTGCCAACGCTAAGTCAAGTAGTCTCGAACCTAATATTATTAATCCACCACAAACTCAGACTGATCCATCTGCCCATTCAGCTTAGAATCACAAAATCGAAAAGCGCCCTCCTCAATCATTTAATAACGGGTGTGTTTATGCGGGGTAGTGGAGTGGCAACCAGCGGCATGGGTTTGGTGAGCAGACGTGGCTTGACGGAGCGAGGTACGAAGGATAGTGGGAGAATGGTAAGGCTTGTGGCAAAGGAAAATTTGTATATAATAATGGAAACGTCTACGAGGGTAGTTGGAAGAATGATCAAGCAAATGGTTACGGGAAATATACCTAGAAAAATGGCACTGTTTATGAAGGTGACTGGCAAGATGACCAAATGCATGGCAAAGGATTCGAAAGATGGGCGGACGGAAGTGTTTATCAAGGCCAATTTGAGTTTGGGAGCAAGAAAGGCAGAGGGAAGCATAATTGGTCGGATGGAAGTTACTACGATGGGATGTTTCTGAAGAACAAGCCTGAAGGATACGGGACTCATGTGTGGGCGGATGGAAAAAAATACGAAGGGGAATGGATAAAAGGCTTGCGTGAAGGTCAAGGGATATCGACGTGGATAGCAACTAACTGTAGCTATGAGGGGAGCTATTTGAAGGACGAAAAGTCAGGACATGGGATATTCTATTTTGGAGATGGGTCGAAATACGATGGTCAATGGAGAAATAATAAACGAAATGGCAAAGGCACATTTACAGACAAGAAAGGTTTTGAAAGTGTAGGACTTTGGGAAAATGATAAACTAATTAACAAATCTGCTTGAATAGAATAATTTACCCTCATTTTATTTTTAAAGGCATATGGATTAAGCAATGAGTAAATTTGGAAAATGTAATATTTATCCAAAAGAAATAAATGTTCGATATATACGTATCGATAATCAAGACAAAATTTATCTCTAAATATTCATTTTTTAAATATAACAAAGATATTGAGTTTATCATATATTATAGATATACATTATTATATAATTTTATAGAAAATATAAAGTTTAAAAAAATAAATGTAACAGAAACAATCCTTATCACCTCAGTCTCTGATCAAATATGAAACAGAGATTGAAGTGTCTCAAAATGCTGACGAGTATAAAAAACAAAGACATAATGCGCCCACCCTCGAAGCCAAACCAAGTCCTGAAGGTATCTCTCCTCATCCATCATTATCAATTAATAATCTCCAATAAAATAACCTATGCCATGAATTCAATTTCCAAAGATGTCCTCAACGCTATCATTCCACCCAGATAATGGACAGACTCCAATAACAAACTGTTCCTTCAATATGTATCTCACCAGAACGCATCTCGAGACGACGTCGAGAAGCTAAAGAACATACTCGAAGAAAGGCTCGAAGAGAGACAAGCACGATCCTCGGGGATCTGTCCGATTCGATAATAACTCCACTCACAGTGCTTCGACTAGATCATCAGACAAGTGACGATCGACTGTCCGGAGAGGGGGCTGTTGCTGATGCGAACAAGGGACGAGATTAAAATGACCATCGCAGCATATCAGACATTGTATCAATCCTCTGTGAGCTTCGGAATCCGAAAACAGGTAAAAAGCGAATAAGGGAAACCTGAGCTGGAGGAAATGGTTGTGGAGTTCGAGAAAAAGAAAAATTTACTTTTATAAAAAGTATAAAGTTGTCAATCTATTTCTTATTATGATTTTTTTGTTTGCTTATTTTGTTTTAATATAGAAAATTGAATTGATGTCAAAAAAGAAATCTTTATAGAAAAAGATAAAATAGAGGCAGTTGATTGAAAAAGAAAGAAGATAGGACTAATTAAAATTCCTCGCCTTCCAAGCAGAAAATCTATCCAAGTTCTTCGAGAGCCTGAAGAATGGGTAAAATGCAACTACCAATCTCAAGTGAGAATAAAATATAAAACACAATATAGCCAACAAATGTCAGTCTGGGAAGCCAAATATGTTTTTTTATTCTTTCAAAAATTAAAAAATATTGAATAGTAAAATAATATTAATATTTCATTCATATTGATTTCTCCCACCTTATACATATATATATTTTTTAATGCAAATAAATACATATATTATATAAAAAATCATGCAACTGGGACAGTTGCTATTTTATAGCATTCAGTCGAACAGATCCTCTGCCCAGCTTTTGTGGCAAATTTGGAGTCTTTACCGCAGATAACACATTACACTTTAATTCGGGTGGGTGGTGGTTTTGGGAATAACTCTGTGTACTTGGCCGTGATTGTGATTCCGGTATCCTTACTGTCTCGGTATATAATTTTTGGGACTTCTCCTAGAGTTCGGTACACCTTGTTCTCCTTGTCTGCCTTTTCTTTGTTTTCCCTCTCGTTCCGCATCCTCTGCTTCCTGCCTTTTTCATTCAGTATCTTATCGAGAGTTTCCATCTTGTGTGCCTCGCTCTGCTTCTTCATCTGTTGCCGTCTCTTTTATTATTTTTAATTTCGTTTCGTTAGTTATTGTTCTTCGTCAAGGTTTCTTCGGCGTCGATTCTTATTCATTCAAATAAATTTGGATTTAAATATAGATGTGCATAGTCAAAAAATAGTAGTATTGTAAGTATTTTAGTTAAATGTACTTTGTCTGGAAGTTGGAGAGGGTTTTCAAGCTTTCCGAGTTGTCGATTCGTTGACTTTTTGGTATACGTGTTGGCTTGTGGGACTTCACCATATTAGTCTTATTAATTGGAGTCGTACTCTTCTGGTTCGTCTTCCTATTGCTCCATCTCGTTGATCAGCTCATCCTCCTCATTGATTTCCTACTCTAACAATTCCCCTTCAATCTCATTCTCAACTTATTCTAGCTCCTTCTAGTCTGCCTCCTCCTAATCCTCGATATTTACCTCCTCGATCTCCATTGCAGTGCTTGTATTTTTGTAGGTATTGCCATTATTATTACCATTATTAAGTGCCGGTTTGGCGACTGAAACATTTTTGCGATTGTTCGCCACGACTTCATAGTATTCTTCTTCCTCGTCTTTCTTTTTCCTGTTTCGCGCTTTGGAGTCACCAAAGTTAACCTGTCTTTCGTCATTTAGAAACTAGATGCCTTGGAGTTTGGAAAAATGCTCTTTCGAACACACTGCTCGACCTTCGAGGGCAAATGCAGAGTCAAGCCAAAAGAGAATAGTAAATGTTGAACGCATCTTTTTGAAATCCTATTTTTTTGATGTGTGAACTAATGAGAATATTATAAAAAAAATATACAAACTTATATAATTTAGGTTTATTATATATAAATATATCGGAAAGCATCAATTAATATTAACTAAGATAAATAAAATCATATTAATATCTGTATATATATTACATCAGTCTTTATATAGTTAAAATATTTTTAAATTTGATTCATATTTTAGGTACTTTTGTTATAAAAATTAATAAAAGGTTTTTCACTTCTTTTTCAAAAAATATTTATTCTATATATAGACATATATGTATTATTTAGTATATATTGCTGTTTCTTCTTCTTTTTTTAAATCAATTAAATGATGTGAATTATGATGAAATTATATCGATGTATATGAAATCACATTTTGAGTTTCTTATACTCTTATCCAGGACCAAGAGTCAACCTGTTAGTCTTCACATCGCCATCTTTGTTGATGGTCTCGATCACCTCTTTAGTCCCATCGGGTTTCAGTATCTCTTCAGTCCTGATGCTGGTCTTGATACCATCTTTCAATGTGGACCTTTCAGTCACGGTTTTTCCAGTCAGTCCTTCAGGGCCCTTCTCCCGAATCATGTGTGATTTCTTAGTTTCAACGAACTAAGTCGATGGGCTCAGCGAACTTCCTAAACCGCCTCCCCAGAGATCTCCGCTCCAACCCCATTCTCCAATTCCCTTGTCACTAAGCGATGACTTGTCACTAAGTAATGATCGTTTTAGGATAGGAGTAAAGAAGTTCTTTTCGGTCTCGAACAAGCTGGGAAATTCCTTGAAGAAATTCTCGAAAATTCGGTGAGACTTCATCGGGACCAATTCCCCAAATCGATACTCGTCATAGTTCGCTCGTCTTCGGGCGTCGGATAAGTGGCTGTAAGCTTCACTCAGCTCAAGGAATCTTCTCTCGGCCTGTGGATCATTTGGAGCATTTCTGGGATGGTATTTCATCGCCAGTTTTCGATAAGCGTCTTGGATCTGGTGGAGAGTGGCATTTTTATGCACACCGAGGATTTCGTAGTAAGTCCTCTTTCGATTGGGGTAGTTTTTGTCAAGGAAATCTTTTTCTTTGTCCTCGATCGAGCCTACCTCGGTGAAAAACTTTTCGAAAGTTTTGTTGGCCTCATCAAGGGAAAACTTACTGTGAATTAACTGGTCATAGTGGTCCCTTTTAGAAGGGTCAGAAAGGACGGAATAAGCTTCAGTGACATCGTTGAAGTTCTTTTGTGCTTCGACTCTGTTTTGGGGGTGTTTTTCAGGATGCCATTGGGAAGATAGTCTGCCATAAGCCTGATCAATTTCTTGCTTTGAAGCCTTGGGAGTGATTCCGAGTAGTTTATAATAGTCCTTTTCCATTTTTTGATCCAGTGGGAGTTTTTTTTATTTATTAAAAAATAATTATGATGTTTACTAATGTAGATAGTCCACTTTATATAGCTTACTGAAATTAATATTTAGATAGAATTTATAAATTATCTATCCATTGTGTATGTAATTTTGATTTACTTATTCCAGTCATTATAAATGATTAGGTTGTTGCTATGTATAGACTTAAAAAAAAATGGATGTTTACAAGAATAAACAAAATATTTTTAAAAAATTACATTTATAACAAATGAAATTTACAAAAGCATGTAAGAATAATTATGTAAGATATTAATTATATTTAGATATAGATATATATATATATATACATATCTCCCATCTCCTATATTCCTTCAATCCAGAGGTTGATATTTATATTATGTAGAGTATACAATAACATTAAAATAGTTAAGGATAACTAATGAAACACACCGAGATAGAACATTTTTTGCACTAATTTATAATTTCAAATTAATACACCATAATTGTCAATTTATTATTGTTACAACCAGTTTATTAGATGCATTACTTAATTCAGCGTATTTTATAATAGATTGATTAGTAAAAAAGAAAAAAATAATAGTTTTCTGTATGATGATTTAATAATTCTTCAAAATGAATTATAAATGACATATTGCCGTTAAATGTTGTTTAATTCAGATTTCATTATATATGTATATGTATAAAGATGTATATATTCAAGTCTCCTTTGATTGGATTCGAGAAATATTTCTAATCCTTATATTCATACTACCTGCTTCTCGAATATGCTCACTATTTCTAGGCAGGTACTCCTACACAGGATATTCTCGCATGTACCCCTCGACTCGGTCCTTTATGTAAATCTGGTTATTCTTGTACAGGTTCGTCCTTTTGCTGTTCTCTGTGATGCCACTTGGACTGCCGATCACTTGCATTTTGCTCAGGAGGTGCTGTCCCATGTTTCGAGATGACTGGATGGCTGACATCTCGCCTTATTCGTTGATTGGTATCAGAAATTTCGAACTCCCCTCAAGTTTCCTACAGTTATCATATAAATAAATTGAAAAAGAGTTTAATAGTTTGTTTAAAAATATATACTTTTTGAGAGATGGTCTTTTGACGAGTGGATCAAGGTTGTCGAAGGATTTAATTTTTTCAATACTTCCTCGAAGTTTGTTTTTAAGGCAGGCCATCATTTAGACTTCAGGCTCTTGGGTATTCGTGGCGTATTTGACTTTCTTCGGCCGTTTCACTGAAGTCTTCGAATATTTTGCTGTTTCTAATGAACTTCTTCGATAAAAGCAGTTTTCGAATTCTGCTCTGACGTTAGTGGCCGCATTATACAGCATATGAAGTGCAGAGTCATCCAGATCTTGGGAAGAAGAAGAACTATCGGCACCAGATGAGCCAAACTAATCGCTGTCCTGCTTTTCGTTATTGTTTTCAGCGTTCTCTTATTTCGCCTACTTTCCTTACTGTTCAAGCCGCATTATTTAGTTCATCATTTTGGTTGGTTTGGGAATGATGGGATTACTGATTCTTGTAGCGGTGGCTTCAAGTTGCTATCTATCGGCAGGTCGATTTCGCTTCGGGCCTAGACTTTTAGAAGTGCTGAGATAACTGGGGATGGGGTTTTTGAGAGTTTTATCATTGATGGAGATTTCCTCTTGTCCCTTTCCCTTTTTCTTGTGCCTGGCGGCTCTGTTCTATCTTTGATCTTCGAGATACATATCGATGTATGACGCAACACCTTGAGCAAGTTTGACACCCATTTCTATCCAATCTTTTTCAGTAAATGGAACATCTTATCGTTTTTCTGAATCATAGTATGCCCAGTTGGAACTTTCCACAGTATAACAGAACGGCACATACCTGCTGATATGGGCTCTGGCGGTCAGCAGCTTTGTGGACGACAGTCGGAAGCTGCAGGAATAGTACCTGAACATCATAGTCAGCTCGCTCAGTAGTCGGGGAAACACGCGTGACTTGTAATAGTTGTTTTAGGCGAGCGAGAATCCAGGACCATAGGTGAATACGCCTTTCCTCATCGAATGGCCATGCAAGTCCATAAATACAAGTAGTCTGGATTTAAACTATTATTTGAGTTTCAGGATATGTCGTTTCAGGCCTTCAACTTCGGGGAACATTATTGGAATTTTGGCTTTGAACAGTCTATTGAGGTCTTTCCCACAGAAAGAAGTTCGGTAATTGCCCATAATTACCCCATCGGGGTTCATGATTGGAATTATTTTGATCACCGTTTGCCTTCGCAGCTGTCTCGACTCCTCAGAGTTGTCAGTGACCTGCTTCATGAAGCCTTCCATCACGAAACTCCCGTTACTTTCTCCAGGGTGCTGCCGAGCTATAACAAAGATACATTTTTTTGAGGAATTTGGCACATCGGAGTCTGTGATGGTGAGCAAGGGCAGATCAAGCCCACTCAAGGACTCGCACATCACTCCATAGCTGCAGTAGGCGAGTGCACTCAAATCCCGACAAAGAGTCATAGCCCTGGAGTATGAATACGGGATGCAATAACAGAATTAAACTTCTTCGGTGAGAGAAGCAAACTCGTGTTCGAAACTAAGCTCTTTCATGGTCCTCTGTTTTTCGGTGAAGTCTTCATCCAAAAAATCGTATCGAAGCATGGCCTCCTTGAAAGTAACCTTGCTGGCACCCTGGACCCACCCGCCTCCGTTCACCCGAATATATGGTCTCATGCCCCTTTGATACAGTGTCTTATTCTTCTTGAAGGTAACGATGTTTAGTTTGATTTTCGCTAGTTTCAGATTTTTCACCTTAAAATAATACCATTGCATGTGGCCTCGCGTGTTAGAGTCGATTCTCAGAAACAGGTCGTACTCCCCTGACCGCACCTTGATGACCGCGTCGAGGTTGCCTCCTTCGAAGTCCGAATCAAAGGTGGCCTCGTACTGGTGCTTGAGTTCGGGGTTCATACCTTTAAAGGGATGGATAGTCTTGGGCTGGAATTAAGAGTAAAACTTGCGGAAGAAGGGCTGCAGGTGGGTGTAGTTGTTCAAGTAGAGGTGCTCATACTTGTAACTGTAGTCCTTGGCGAGGAGTTCCTCGTGAACCTTGAACGTGCTCGTGGGCCTCCTGCCTGTGTTTCTAAAGAAAATAAGTACCTAGATAAAGCACGCTGAAAAATGAGGTCTTGCGCTCATTGAGGAGGGTATCAACCAGTCGATCGGTCAAATTGTTATCGAAATTGAGCGGAATCGGACCCACTATTTTGAGCTTCGGCACCCAGCCCGAAGCGAGATCAGGGTCGAGTGAATAGTGTTTGGTAGGGAGATCGTTGGCAGGAATATGCGTCAAGACTATTCAAAAAATAAACAATTCGATATGGATAAAAGGATTTAATGGTTATTCAATAGGTTAAAAACAAAGGACTAAGATTTCGTACCAGGGTTAGGAATGAAAGCGTCTTCATCTTCTTCTTGGGAATCGGTTTGCATATGTCCAATAAAATAAAAAAGGTAATTTATATAAAAATTATTATTTACTTGAATATAATTATTGAAGTCTTAAACAAACATATTGACCATTATTGATATTACTAAATTTATCCTTTTGTTTTTTTAGAATTAATAAATATTGTGTGAATCTTTTTTCAAATACTATTATTTTATTTCCTATTTATAGACATTGCAGAAAATTACATTTTTCTAAAGAAATTAAAGCTATAGATAAATAAATGATTATCTAGAATACTTTCACTGTTTATAATTGTAGTCAATAAATAATATTTAATCTACTTAAAGATTGCCTCATTAAAAAATCAAATAACCAAAGAATTCCTCTCGCTTATTAATAGTGCATATATTAAATAATAACCAATTAAAATACCTCTGATTAGATATTAAATAGAAGGAGAAGAAAGGAATCGCAAAGCTGAAATCGATATAACTTACAAAAATATATATGAAATCTTTCATTTTTATTGAAGGTTTTCCTTGCCTATCTTTCCAGAGCTCACTAGCCTTATCTAATCGGAGCACGGTTCATATTTGAGCGTATGTCTCCAACAAAATAGTTTACATCCGAAAGAACAAGTGATGATTTTATGAATATTAGGTTGGGATATTGTAAAATAAAGTATTTTTTGAAATTAAATGATCACCAAATTCAGTAAATATTTATATTTGTATTTCACCATTAAAAGTATTTAGTTTTTAAATAAAATAAAATAAATAAATTTAAACAAAAAATACAAAAACAAAATTTAAAAATAGACACACAAAATATATATATATATAACTTATGTCAATATATAATAAAATATGATTTAATGTATAATTTCTCGATCATTTAATAAAAAAAAAAAATATATATTAAAAATAAATAAAAAAACTCTATCTACACATTTAATGACCCTTCTAGCATTAATCAAATCAAGAAAACTAAATCGAATGGGGTGGAATGTCGCCCAAAATCTGTCCCTAATTCTATTCTTTAGGAAGCTTATTCGATATCACCGCATGTCGAGTTCACTCGAGCGTAGACGATATTTGATAGAAGTGTGCATTTTGGCTCTCTGGCTTCTCAGCAGCTTAGATATCCCCCCAGTCACACCTTTGTGCGAGTTGGTTTCTCTGGCATACTTGTTCAAGTATTTGTGATGTGGACATCGAAGGTCAAGAAGACAGATCTCTAATATTAAGATATATAGATCTATATATATTTGTTTAACACCAATTCTATTTTTTATATTTAATTTTCGAAATTCTGACGTTATAGAAAAAGTGCAAAAAACTAAAAAATATAATATATAATAAGTAACATGGGTCATAGCAGGTCTTCGGACTTAGCAGTACCATGATACAGGCACTTGTTGCTAATACCTACCTACCTACCTACCTATAATAAGTATAAAATATTTTATAAAAAATCTGAAAAACAATGAAAGCAAGGGAAAAAGACAAAATCATTATTATTTGGGCTATTTAAAAGAATTCAAATTTTTCAGACTGCTCACCTTTTTTAGCTCCTTCTTTTTCCTCTTATTCTCTTCCTCCAGCTTTCCAGTATGCAAATCCTCCAGTTCCTTATCCAGCGTTATAAACCCCACAGGTTTCTCTTATCTTATCAAAGTTTTCTGATGTTCTTCTATCATTTCCTTCGCATTCACAGAAGTGGCAAACACATAAGGCAACCCAAAAAGTATCTCGTTGATTGTGTCCAGATCCTACTGCATTTGTTTTCCACTCTTTCTGTTGAGATTGCTGATGGGGAAGACACAGTGGCTGAATCCCAGTTAAAATCTCGCAGATCTATTCAAACGCAACACGGCGTAATTGTCATGGCCATTGACATTCGAACAAATAACTTTTTATGCATAGTAAGGAGGAGATTTTAATCGCCAGTATTAAGAAGCGATAATGTCTGTTGGAATAGGTACTTTAGGACTTGGAGGCCATGGGCGATCCTTAATAGGACTCGGCGGTGGGGACGCAGGTTGGGAAGACGTATCTTGGTTATCATCGTCAAGAGGTTGTTGGGATGGGGTATTCAAATTTTTACTGATGCTGATGGCGTTATCGACGGAGTTTTGATCGAGAAATAGAGGTGCTTTGTGAAATGTCTGGGTATTGTCAATATATTAGTTAGCATCATAGTTCGGCATTGCCGGAATCACCACCTCCTGAGAACTATTTGAAGACCTTCCAATAGGTCGAGCTGATGGTTTTTTTTCCGATTTTGATTCTTGGTTAGGGGAGTGTATGAGCTCATATATTCTCTGATCATTTTGGGTCAGTGGTATTTTGCTTCTAATGATAGGATCTTCTATTATTCTGAGATCCGGGAGATGTTACTTCAAGAAAGCGAGATTCAGATGTTAACTATCAGTTCCACTGCCGATTCTCACGACCTGGCTGTAGCTGTTCTTTGATTTACTCGGCTTTCCTCGAGTCAATTTGCTGTCTAATATGCCAGCTTGGGATTTGCTCCTGGCTTCTTAGATGGCTAATTCAGGACGTTGATGGCGTTTGCTGGCTCTTTCGTGGAGTCTCATCGATTTTCTGGTTAGTTGCAACACTGGCTTCTTATTTGACTTGGTCACTATTACGTAGCCAAATGCGCTGCCTTTGTTTTAGTAAACAGTTCTCTTTAAATGCTATCCCCTTTATTCTTGCGAATTCTGGTTTGATTGGGTAAATTCTTATGCCTTTCTCTTGATTTCCTCCTCAAGTCTCATCTTGTAGCGTCTGAACTCTTCAAGTCCAGTCTCGATCTGGTGTCTGCTCGAAAGCTCCGAATGCATGGATAACCTTGTGATCAGGTTTTAGGGTTAGTTTCGGTTAGTATATTCGATCAGTGAGAGAAGAAAATGTCCTCGACGCAAAAGCAGCTCTCCAATCGAATTTAATGGGCGAGGGATGAGCCTGAACTAGATGTATTCATCGACTGCTCTTTAAAATTAAGCATATGTGCTGTTATTACAATCAGGTTACATCATTTTTCGGAACAACTCCTCACTGAGACGATCAAGCCGTTCGACGATCGCTAACTACTAAGGACTTTCCTATCTTATCTTTTCAAAAAATTAGTCAGGATTTATTAATAGCTATCCGTTACTTTCTTATTCCTTATTCAGAGGCGGTACCTAGCTGGAAGACTTTCTTGCTGTTCCTAAATCTAATTTTTTGCTGACATCAGCAAAATTATTAGAGGCTTGGCTCTACCTGTGGTTGCCTTCCCCTTCCTCTTCATAAGACTCTGGCTTGAAGTCGGTCGCACACTTCCTCTTAATCGCTTACTCCTTCCTTTTCTGACTCACCGAACTCTCGTAGAGGTTTTAATCGAAAGCCCTGACTTCCACGATATTTGAATGGTTCTAATGGTTGACTCTCTGCATGGTGTCGAAGTCTTCTTGCAGAGGATCCCTGTTGATAGACTCCTGAGGGTTGGCCCTGTTGCTTTCGTTGCCGATTTTGGAGCTGGAAGAATAAGGGCCTAATTATGAACCCACATCGTTAGCCTCCATGTTTTTTTAAATTTTGGTTGAAAAAGCAAATTATAAATATAAATATATATATGTATATATAAAAATCTTAATTTTACTAGTATTTAGTTTGAAATAGTTCCTCTAAATATTATATGCTATATAAATATTAATATCAATATTTAAATGAGATATTGAGTTAGTTAATATAATGTTGATTTAAAATTATATAAATATGGCTATCATTTCATTTCGTTTATATATTTTAAACATAAAAATATACAAATTAAAAAAAATACACAATATGAATACAGAGTATATTCTTTTTCTTTATTGATTGCCTTTTTTATTTAAATATATTCTAAAATCATGAAGCTATAGTTGTTAAATTGTTGTGACTATTGTATACAGAAATATATATATAGAAATACGGCTATGGAAAGAAATCATTAAAGTTCTCCATTTAATAAGGCTTATCTATATCCTTGGAACGGCCCTGGGAACTGCTTAAGTTTCGCGTCTTTGATATACCAAATCTCTTCGCAAACATGCCTGATCAGATGCTAGTCGTGAGACACTATTATTATTCCTCTATATAACATTAATTCAAAAACAAATTAGCATTATTAATAAATAATTTATTTTTTTACCCTTCGTAGAAGTTCAAAGCCTCGATCAAAGCATTCACAGCATCAAGGTCCAAATGATTTGTCGGCTCATCTAATATCATGATGTGAGGCTGGTTCCAGGCTGCAGAAGCAAAAGCTACTCGCGATTTCTGTCCTCCTGACAAAGTGTAAATTGGTTGCAAGGCTAGTTTATTTATTATCCCGAAGGCAGATAAATGCTGTCTGTATTTCTCGACAGGAGCACCTGGGAAATCTTTTTGGAGTTGCTCCAAAGCAGTGAGTCCGATGTCTAGCTGATCGATATGGTGCTGCGTGAACATAGAAACTTTGAGTCTGGGATTTTTGTACTGTTCGCCCTGGGTCAGTTCAATCTTAAAATTAAGAAGTTTGAGGAGAGTGGATTTGCCTGCTCCATTTGCCCCGACAATTGAGATTCTAGTTGTCATATCGACTGCAAAGTTTAAGTCCTACAATATCCAATCTGAGTCTTCATCGTAAGTGAAATACCCTTCCTCGAGCTTTAAACAAGGAGGCTTAATTATATCTGGCTTGGGGAACCTGAAATGAATAGAGGGATCGTTAATGACTCTCTCAATCACCTCAACTTTTGCTAGCTGTTTGATTTTGGACTGTACCATCGAGGCTCTTTTGTTATTGGCTCTGAACCTATCGATGAAGGCTTGAGACTTCTCAATGGCGTTTTGTTGCTTGTCGTACTGTTTCATGATGTTGGTGGTGACCTGGTTTCGAGTCATCTCGAACTGGTCGTAGTTGCCTTTATAGTAATGCAGCTTCCTGTCGAAAAAGTGGATAATGTCAGTGCAGACATTGTTCAGGAAGGAGCGATCGTGGGACACGACCACAACGGTGTTGTCTGATTCCTGAATGTACTCTTCAAGCCAGATGACTGCGTCGAGGTCGAGATGATTGGTCGGCTCGTCCAGCAACAAGATGTCTGGCTTTACGAAGAGGGCTCTCGCTAACGCCACTCGCATTCTCCATCCTCCCGAAAGACTCTTCATGGCGTCTGTCATCTTCGCATTTTTGAACCCGAGACCACCTAATATTTTTCTAGCCCTCGACTCCGCAGTCTTAGCATCAATTTCATCTAATCTCTTATAAATTTCTTGTAGTCTTTTAGTATCTTTTTCTTCTGAGTTGATGTTATCCTGCTATTATTGTAGCAAGCTTTATCTTTATACATCAGTCTCGAGCACTGTATTCAGGATGGACTTGTCGTTCTGGGAGATCTCTTGCTCGACAAGTAGAATCTGGAGGTGCTTCGGGATCTCTTCGAACTCGCCTCTAGCCAAAGCATTCATGAAGCAAGTCTTTCCGATGCCGTTTCTCCCGATGAGCCCGTATTTCCTCCCATTGGTTAATTTGAGAGGAGTCTCTTCCAAGAGGGTTTTGCCTCCGAAATTGACAGTGACCTTGTGGATCATAAGGTCGTATGAGTTGTCGCCCTCGCCGCCTCGTTCGTGGCGGACTGTGCAGGCTGGCTGTTTGTTTATGGCCTCTTCCATGATGAGTTTCTTTCTGAGCGCGTCTTTCTCTGCCCTGCGTTCCTCCTTGGTTAGCTTATCACCTTAGACAGGATCAAAATCATTGTCGCTGAGCTCGTCTTCGAGTCCTTACTCAGTGGTTTCGAGGATGTCCTAATTTTATTTTTCAACTTTTTCCATTTTTTTTATAGTTTGTTTATTTTGTTTATTTATTTTTTTGTGTGTGTGTGTTTGTGTTAATCTTTCTCTTTTATAAAAATACTTGAATATTTAATTTTATCTCTATTTATATATTTAAAATGTTGTTTTTTTGTATTGTTTTGTCAGTCGAACTAAAAAGTCTATTGATAAATTTAAAAAATCAAAAAGTAATTAATTTTGTCTATATGCGTATATATATATATATATTTTCTATCTTTATTCTGATGCATTCGAAAATACTCTTATTATTCTATATATATTTCATAAATTGTAGCATATTGTCAAATATTCGAATATGTTGTATTTTTTAAATATAGTATTTATTTAAATTTGCTAAACTACTAAACTATTCTACTTTAATTTGCAAAAAATATTTTTTAATACTCTAATAAACTAAAATCCTCTCATACAATTATTTTTTATTTGTATCTACCGATTGATAAATATAAAAAAGTGAGAATCAAAAAACCCTTTCATCTTTTTTACTATTAACTCAACAATTGATATCTTGTTTTCTATATTTTTTAAATAAATACATTTTCAAATAGCCCTGCCTAATCCTGTTTTAGAATACCCCATCCTACTGTGTTCGAACTGCTTGGCGAGTTATTAGTTTGCCTTGTCAAAAGACCCTGCCACCTTGTTTGCACCTTCGAGCTACTCCTCGATGGCGTCCCACTGCTCCTCAGCATTCTTCAGTCCCATAAGTTTCAAAAACTTTATTTTCTATTCTTTTGTCTTATACTTCTCGATTCCTTTCAACATCTTCTTTGTCGACACGCTCAGCTCGACCTTTGGCTTCTTTTCACGAGAACGCTACCGCTCCTTCCTAGTGTTCGCTGCTTATTATTGTTATTATTGTTCAGCAGAGGAGGATGATTTTGGGACTTTGGATTTTTTCGACACCACGACGAGTTCCAATGGATCTTCAGCGAATCTAATCCGGTCTGCCAAATTAACCTCGATGTCAGACTTGGGTTAGACAAATGTTCCGTTGAGGGAGGTGCGGTTGGCTGAGGCGAAGTCATTGAGAATGAGGGATGCACCGTCACTCCTCAGTTCAGCGTGGGATCGACTGACTGAGTTACTATCAACAACGAGATGATTTTATTTTTAATTATGAGAAGGCACTCTACCTATTCTAAACGAAGTGTTTGGTTTGATTTTATATTTTGTGTTATTGTATTAGACTACGAAAGTGATGGACATTTTGGTTTTATGTGGGTTTTATCCTTTTTTTTACGATTTGTTTATGAACCTTGTAATAGTTTTTTTTTATATACTTATTAGATATATATGTTTATTTATTATTAATGTTTACGTATTATTGTATTCATGATTATATTTTATATTTAATCATTTGATATTTCTCGTTATTTTTTTTATTAAGATATATAATTCATCCTACAAGTTTTCTCATAAAAGCATACTATTTATCAAACCAGAGTTCTAATACTTTGACCTGCTCAATAAAATATCTCCCTTACTCCTTTCCCACTTCTCCTATGCCCTCGAGGTGGGCATAATATCGCTTCACAAGTAATCCCACTGCAGGTTTTAACACTTACTTAATGTCATCCTCCAGCAGATACTCCTCCATAATCTCGATCAGCTGCCGAAAGACGTTAGCAATGTTCTGACTGTGTTTTGTGGGAACCATTGTTTTTTTCAGCAATCCCAAATTCTGGAGCTGGCCAATCTCATTCTCTAATTTCCCAGTCATAATGGTCGAGAGCTTTTTTAGAATATCCGAAGAGTGCTGCTGAAGCTATGCAGAGGCCCCTTGAATTTACGTATACACTACAAACTGTTGAAGCATTAAGTTGATTGTTTTGATACAAGACCAGGAAAGGCATAAGTGTCGGGCTGTGATATTCTTGCTTTTAATCCGATCGAACTTCAGAGCTCCTGCTCCAACAATGAGCTGAAACGACAAAGCACTAAAAAACTTAGCTATTTCAGAAATTCGAGTGAGCATATCGTCTTTGGTTTCGGGATAGACTGAAATGAACTTGAGGTATTCTTCAAGGATCTCTACAAAAAGAAGCAAAGCGACTGTGACTTTGTAGTGTACTTTTTGGATGATAACAGCATTCTTGACCAATTTAAAATCTACTTGTTTTTCCACATGTCTCGAATATTTGAACATAGTTTGACTACTGCTTTTTTATCTTCTCGAAAAATCTAAAATGCCTGACTCGTTGGCTATAACATTAGCGTTAAGAGTGGTAGGTACCTCTTCACCATTGAATACGTAGTTGAACATGCTCAAATAATGATAGGGGATGTCTTCAACTGCTTGCCAAACATCCTGCTCTAGACTGCTCTTAAGCTCTTAGCCAATAACATTTTTATGGAGGTTGCTTATGTAAGCAGTTTGGAGCTGTTATTTCGTGAACTTTAAGGCTTCGAAGGCCTCAGTAAGCTTGAGTTTGCATTCAACAATCTGATCTTTGAAATTTGGAGACTATAGATTGAAGGGTGCCGAAGCAAACATTGTGTTGCTACATTACTCCCAGGTCGTTAGCTGGAGCAGAAAGTGATTGAACTCGACAATAGTGGTTTATTTACTCAGCTTTTTCAAAGAGAGAAAGCCCAGCACTTTATCGCAGCTAAATTTGCTAATATTAATAAGCAAAGATAAAAATTATTCGAGAATCGGTTTTCCTGACTGCGGGTTGTGGCACTTATCAAGCCCTTTGATCAGGTGAGCGATAGTAGAATTCAGTCTGATGATAACAGTTTTGAGAGAATTATGGTAAATCAGCATAAGTTTGCCGAAGTAGCTTAAAGTAATTTTGTCGATGAGTTCTTCAAGAGGAGGGGTATTTGAAATTATTTGCACCTCTTGATCCCTTTGTCTAGCCTTATAACTTGATGTTTGGTTATCATTTATTTATTTTCCTGATGAAGTTTTAGTAAGTTCATCGAGCACATTCAGAATAACAGGCGAAGGTGGGTTTTTAGTATTGGAACCCAAGTCCCCTGCTTCACCGTTGCTGCTATTGATGTTGCTGGAGCTTCCTGCCTTCATTTTGAGCATTCGTGCGATGGTGAGTCTCACATCTTCTAGAAAAGATTTGCTTATGATCTTGAGGAACTCCATAATTTTCACTCGAAGTTGAGTGTGATTGGTAAAATCTACCATCCAGAACGACTCAGTAATCAGTCTTACTATTTCAATTTCCATTTAATTGTTTATTCTCGATTCCTGAATATTGCTTCCTTGTTGGTCGACAAAGGATTCTGATTCATCTTCTTCGATGATTGTCTAGTTTGCATTACCAGTTGCTTCGAGGGCGTGGACTACTGATACCTCTTTCAGTCTGCTCGCATAAGATGCACTGAGGGGCTGAGTGAGGTATAGAAATAATTTGTCGGAAAAGGTCTTATACAGGCTATGTTTGACAATAACGTCACCACTTTCGAGGGTTTTGCCTATAGCTTTGAGGCATGTCAAGTCGGTCACGAGCTTATAACTCTCTTTTCCTGATGCCAAAAGACTAATACACTAGTAAGGTAGGGATGACTCGAGTATGCTGTTCAGAGCAGGAGGTAGTTTTCGGAGACTTCGAACCACCAGCATATACTTTAGTAAATTCTGCTTATTCTTTCTCAGTTGAATCTTCTGTTTGATATTCAATCCCCGTTCCAGCCATTTACCTTTGACCAAAGCGACATTCTGCCTTGATTTGCCCAGCTTTTCTATGCTTTCCTTAACCCCTGAATCCAGAGTCTCCAGGTTCTACATAATCTTGAAGAAGTCGTTGAATCTCAAAGTAACTTGATTGAAGAGGTTGATCTAAACTTTGTCGAGAAACTCGTTGAGGGTTGCGAGTTAAGACGTGCGTACAGTGGCTGGGGCAAATGCTTGAAAATTGGGGATGAACTATTTTTGGAAATACAAATAGGGAATGGATTGGAAACAATCTAACATCCCAGCTTCTGGGTCTTGCTATCCTTCTCCTGAACCTTCTTCGTTTTCGACAATCCTGCAGGTTTTCTTTGCGAAGCCTGTATCAAACTACAATTACTAGACCTACTCTTCATAGGCAGGCATTCTCCTTTTTTCTTTACGCCTCCTATAGGTTGTGAGCTCTTCGGAGACGCTGTCGAGATAATTGGAGAAATCAAGACTTGAGTTGAGGAGTTATTATTGGTTCTGACTAGAGTTGTTGCGCGATGACTTCCTGGTGCCGAGAACGTAGGAGTCTTCGGCTGTCTGTCTGAAGAAGCAGAAGATGGATTCGGACAGAGAAATATTTGAGGAGGATATTGGAACTTGGGTATTTATGATGGACGTGAAGTTGAAACTCAGATAGTCAAGATTATCAGATTACCCAGGAGTAAGCATCATATTATTATGTATTTTTGAAAAAAAAGAGAGTTGGATGAAGAAAGAGATTGTCTATTTTTTTAATATTTATTAGATTTGACTCTAAAATATTTTTAATACTTAAAAAATAATTAAATAAATGAAATGAATGTATATTTTTTTAACTTTTCAATTTGTTAAACAAGAAGGAGATGTGTTTTTTTTTTTTACAAAATATTAATGTATATATACAATTAAGAAGAAGAATTATTTAATAATTAATTTAATTAACTCATATATCCCCTAAGTTAATATATAACAAAAATGCAAAAAAATGAAAAAAATCAATTAGGAAAATGTCAGAAATTGAGAAATCCATGGCATTCTCCATCGAAATCTCTCATATCGCTATGACCATCCATATTTCCTGCTGAGTTCAAGAAGTATTAATTTCCTTTGACAACCGTAATATTATTGCCATTGAAATACGCACTATTTTCTCTGTAGTCTTGATTGCTCGTCTGGTTCATCATCATCATTTTCGAAGAACTATTAGGGTTGTTCGTAATCTGCTTACCCAAGAGGTTCTTGTTCCCAGATTCAGGCTCGTGGAATATGATTTTGTTGAAGGGAGAACAGGTGTTAAACAGGTTATTCAAGTTGCGTTCTGAACATCTAAGACTATTGTTCTTTTCTTTAGGAGGAGTCTCGAATATCAGATTCCCGAGACTTTCCCGCATAAAGAACGACTGGTTCCCCATCATTTTTTAGTGGGACTTCTTCATAGAACTGTTTCTGTTAAAGTGGGACACTTTTCGATAAGACTGCGGATCTTCAGGCACAGCGAGATAGGTATTATTGCATTTATCGGCAACGACAGTGTTGCTTGTCAGATGCATCGAGGCGGGAGTCAGCTGTTTTCTCTTCATTGTGCTGGGCTCCTTCTTGAGCTGGGTGACAGTCGAGGGTTCTAGAATTTTGACACGAGGGGCTATGTTTTACTTCTTGCACTCCTTTTGAGCTGCTGACGACCACTCCAGATGGAGCTTCAAAACATTTTCTTTGTCTTCGTACAGTTTAAGAATAAGCTCTTTCTCCACCTCAATAAAGTGAGAACTTACTGTCTTTTCATTTAAATGAGTGTATTTGGAATCATGAATTAAACCTTTATATTTTTAAATATTTGTTTATAATAAAATAAATGTTTATTATGAATTTGATGATAAAAAATATTAAAAAAATGTTATATTATTAAATATATAAAATTATGATAAATTACGAATCGAAATAGAGAAATCGTAACAAAGATGATATATCTATTGAAATATATTTTTTAATCGAATAATTTACTTTGGAGCAATATCGTGAAATCTGGAAGCTTCCTCTTCATCGTAGAATTCCAATGGTTTTTTATTGAGTTGTCGGTTCGTCCGGGAAGCATTTTAGTCATGTCAGCCCATCGCTTTCCGAAAGCGGTATGAGCCAAGAATAAGATCCATTCCTCGTGGTTGCTCCACTCGCTTTTTAAAATGGTTGGGTTTAAATGGTTGTGCCATCTCTCGCGACACTGTTTACCAAGCCTCCCACTGACGAATCTCGCAATGAATGACCATCTCTGCGCTCCGTACTTTTCAACCAGTTTCTTCACCAGATTGTCTTATTCTTAGGTCCATGGCTTCTTTTTGAGGAATTTGAAGTTCTTGGATTTGGGGTTGTTGCCGTCTGCCTCATCATCCCCTTCTTCTTCTTCCTCCTCTTCTTCATTGTTCTCTTCTTTGATGTTGCCATCCTCATTTTCGGCCTTTGGAGACATTGATTAAGCATTGTTCGCCATCTCTTACGTCTCTTCGTGTTTGACGGTGGGTTCCATGTGCTCTTCTTTGACTTAAACATGTTCCTATTTCAAGGCCGACTCATGAGATTTTCGGGATTGTCGTTTTTGATGAAGTTTTTTTACCATTTTGGTAATGCTGAATTGATGTAAAAAAAATTGAGAGTGAGGGTTTATATGTTTTTTTTGTATTTATTGAGTTTTGAGTTTTTTAAATATATATTTTTTTAGTATATGATATGTTTTTTAAAAAAACCCAACGGTTTTTTTATTGTGACAATTTTGTTTAAAAAAATATTAATTTAAATTTCAATCGATTGTATCTCAAATTGATATATATCGTGAGTGCCATATTCATAATTTATAATAAAAAAAGATGTACAAAATTGTTGGTAGAAAATTTGATTAAAAAATACATTATTGAGGTTTTACGAAACAAGTATGAGAAGTATTTATGATAAAATTAGTGCAAAGAAGAAGAAGATATCTTTTTTTTTTTTTTTGCATCTCTCGAGATATTTATTTACTTTGAGAATGAATTATTAACAAAAATAAATAAAAATCTCCCCTCCCCCAACAAAAAAAAATATATTTAATCATTACTTTAGTTGATAATTTAATTCTGTCTTTAAAATCATTAGTGAATGAATAAAGTTGCAAAACCAATACTTCTCAGAGATTACATTTACGATAGACTGTACCACCCAAGCCAAGGCTATTTCTGTCGTCCAGGTAGAAACATCTCATCATTTTACACCGGATATTGACCAAAATAATAATAATATATTTTCACTTATATACTCTACCAGATTAGATTTTCAGTTGGGATAGATGAAAAGTCCAATCAATTTTAAAGACCTTATCGGATTCGATGACTATCAAAATGCCCTTATCGAAAGATATCCCAAAAACGCATGGCTCACCCCGAGCTAAATATTTAAACCGTATTACGGAATGACTGTGGCCCATTACCTGGCGTAAGCCCATCAGCGCTACTGCACCAAATAGAAGAAGCTGCTTCCTCTGCATATCGTGGAGGTGGGTGCTGGACTCGGCTCAGCAGCACAGGCCATCTTGACTTATTTCAGAAACTACGATAGAAAACTCTATGATATCATGGACTACACAATTGTCTAAATATCTCCGCAACTCTGTGCCAAAGCAACGAAAAAACTGTATCCTGAAAACAAATCCTTATTCGACGCAGGGAGGATATCTTTTTCAAATCAAGACATCATAAACTACAAAAATGATAAATTATGTTTTATGCTATTTTTCGAAGTGTTAGACAATATGCCTCATGATCGTGTTGTCGCCGCGAAGAAAGGCAGCGAGTATTCAGCCCAGACGATGGTGTCTATTGACGATAACAAAGAAACTCTAATCCCAATCGAAGACGAACTGATTATCTAATGTCTCAAACTGTATGCGTAGGTTCGCAAATAAATTAAGGAAAAGTAAAAAGTAGATTTCATTCAGGCCATAGCTCAAAAAATCGTTGACAGATATTTCCAAAAGACATCCTAATAATACCTATTTTTGCCCACCTACCTCCTCAAGATATTGAAAGCAATAAAGAAAAATGTTCCCAAT
This sequence comes from Halesus radiatus, assembly GCA_022606495.2. Classification (NCBI taxonomy): domain Eukaryota; kingdom Metazoa; phylum Arthropoda; class Insecta; order Trichoptera; family Limnephilidae; genus Halesus; species Halesus radiatus. The sequence goes on along the minus strand of JAHDVE020006429.1, from coordinate 12,062 downwards.
TCCCATCTGGTGATTAGCGACTTTGATGCTCTCACAAGCACTGTGCCTGGAGTCAACGCTCCTATCGTTTCACACAAGGGAGCAAAGTCACATGAAAAGATAGATTACGATACTTATTTGATACCTAGGGGGTCTGCTGATATATTCTTCCCGACTGACTTTCGACTGGTCCAGAAGATGTATGAGAGTGTCTTTCCGGCGAGCAAGTCGCAGTACTTGAAATCCCACGCCTTTATAGAAGAATTCAGTCAATAGAAATGGGCAGAAACGAAGTCAGGCTTTAATCCTTTCAAATAGGATTTTCTGAATACCTCATTCTTTTTGACGAAGATATGATAAGTTTGTTTGTCTATATATATTTTTTGTCTATATTTCCATATTTAATATTTACTATATGTAATATGTATATATATATATTTTTTTTAGGGAAATACAATTAAACTTTTTTGTGCTAAAGTATATAGATTGATAGCTCATATCACATATCTATTTATGTATTTTGATAATAATTTTGATTTTTCAATGAAGCCATCTATTTATACATTTTCAATAATATTTTTTGTCTAAACTATAATTATACAATTATTAACCCCAATATAATAACGATCCCACATTTGCCCTAAATCTTACTTTTTGAGTACATATATATATATATTTTAATCTCTGTCTTTTTATAATATTAATTTCTTCAGATTCGCAGCACACTTAGTCTCCCTCTCTTTCTAATTCCTCGCATTCTGCTCAACATATGCCAGAAGCATAAGAGTAATCAATCTTAGTCCAAAAGGTATTTATATATTGCTATCTCCTCATTTTTTTATAAACAAAAATATAAACTATTGAAAACATTATAATTATGTATTTTTTCAGCTAATTGGAATGTTCAACAAATAAGCCATCTATCATAACTCGTACTATGTCCATCGGATGAATAGCAGACTTGAATTCCCATTCCAACTGCTTTTCAATCATATGTTCCCTGAAATTATACCACATATTCAAACCAAAATCACCCACAAAACCTCAGTCCCAAAGACACAATACAATAAGCAGTTACTTGTCCAAGCAATTCAAAAGATAAAGTTCATGAAATATGAACCCGATTTTGGCAAAATCAGATTATATTATCCTGGGGCTGAGAAGGTCGTCGTTGTGACTGGTATCAAGAGGGATATCATTGAGGACATGCTCGAAGAGTTTTCTAAAGCTATTGTGTATCCAATCCTGATGCCCAGTCCCCCTCCGAAACACTCTAACAAAAAGAACCCAGTCAATCCGCAGCCATTGACGACGCTCAAAGAAAAGTACAACAAATTCGAAATAGAAACTGATACTATCAATACAGCTATCAAACTCAAGGAGTTCATCAGAAAAAAGAAAAGGTTTTATGACCAAATCGAAGACCAATAATACCACACCAGGACAAGCAGCATCGGTGTGGGCACAACAAGTCCCACCCCAACCTTTACTACTGCCACTTACAGCACTGGAAACTCCAGTACTACAAATAGCAGCAACCACCAACACAATAGTTCCTATAGACTCCCCTACAAAATTAGGATAGTTATCGAATCCGAAGAAATGTATACTCTTCTCTTGGACTCGGTACTTTAGGAATAGCGCCAATCATTTGCAATACTGCAGTCCAATAACCATTATGCAGAATAGCAACAACAGTATCATGCACAGAACACAACTGGGAAATTTAGGCAGAAAACAAAATCACCACCAACTTCTAATCCCTTCATCATTTACGAACCAATTTTAAGCAATTCCTACTACTAATACTATCGACAAGCAAGCTCAGCGGTTATCGACAACAATAGCGCTATGTTCCAGATGCAGCAGAACAATATGGCAAATCAGGGACTCAACCTTTCCATGGTCATGATTAGCCATTACAAGAACTACCAGAATGGCAATAATGGGCATGGCCAACGAGCTGCAAGAAATTCTGGGAGCTCCAGCCATAGCAGCAGCAAAAACGGTTCCCACAACAACCTCGATCGCGATTTTAACGAGGAGGCTACTTAAAATAAATTTTATATAGATGACGATGAAATATAGTGTAGCGACCAAACTTCCAATCTATCCGAGACCATTTAGAAGAGACTCTATCAAGAAGTCACAGAGACACTTGAGGCTTCGATTCAAGCAACGGATTTCGCGCAGAAACCCAAAACAGGAATCATGACCCAAACACCCAAAGTCGATCGTGACCAGAAACATACAGCTCTAGAAGTATGTGCAGAGGAGTAAGAAGAAGTTTTGGTTGATAAAAAGTGTAATGATGATTTAAAATATAGTGAAGACCAGCATTCCAAATCTAATGCGAAGAAATAATAACAATAATAATAATAATAGAAATAGGCATAATAGTATCTGCAAGAAAATGAATAGGAACAACGATAACCCCTTCTCTTTGCACCTTCAGATTTCGACTCTGATGACTCCGAACCCAATCAATACTGGACATCGGCTCCAGTCCCCAGCCGAGAAGACCGTGCAAAGAAGCAACAATAAATTTTAACAAAGTAAACCGAGACCAGATAATACTCATTCGAGAGTATAGAGCACAGATACCATGACCTAAGCAACAACCATATGCTCGAGAAACCTAGTATTCTAACGAAATTCCCTGAAATAGCCACTGAAAATCAAGGCAAACTCCGTTTTATAGAGAGAATCTACCGGAAAAGGTTACGGCCAGACATAAGAAATGACATCTAAGATTCTATAGATAATTGATGTGATAAGAATTTTTTATATAAAATGTATGTATATAGAAAAAAAACCATAATTATGGTTTTTTCAATATTTTGCTTATTTCATCGATTACAATACAATCATAATGGTTATTTTTGACAGATTTAGAGTTTTCTAAGAAAAAATATAAAATTGCAAACAAACGAAAAGCTATAAATAATAAGTTTAAAATACTGTATCTCAATTAATAATTTTATCTTATCTGTAATCTGGATATAAATATATACAAAAATGATGATTTCTTTATTTTAGTATTTCATTTTTTTTTAAATAATAATACTTTTTTAAAAGCATGATTTAAAAACACTAAAATTATATATATATGTATGTAGATTGGTCCCGATCCAAATATTGCTCAAATATTTGCAAGATCTTCAGCAACAGCAAAAACCCAACCGTTATCATTTTCTTCGTATTATTTACTGTGAATTGCATTGTTGAGGATAAATGGACTATCCATATCGAGATCATACTATTTGAAGTCACAGGGAATCGCAAACTATAGATCATTCTCCAAAGTTCTTGCCGACCGAGGTTTTTGTGGCGTTGCTGCTAAGAATTCATTGGTTTTTGGTTCTGGATTTTTTTTATTAGTGTTATTATTTGTAGTATTGTTATTATTGCCATTATCACTATTGTTTATTTTAGATTTAGGAATGACTTGGGCCAAATGTTCTTGCTCTCCTTAGATTATTGTCAAATGCTGACTCTACTTAGGGGGGACAAGTTGCTGCTAGCGAGGTTGTACTCTTGGTCTGCGTTGACTCTTTTTCACTGTTTCTGGGGTTGCCGAAATTGAGCTTTTCCGTTTTATCGGGGAAGGCTTGTGTTATGATTTCCTGTAGTCGTAGAGTATCTTGAATGGTAATGAATTCCTTTCCATAATCAAATAAATTTATAGTGTCACTCTTTTTTTTTATTCTTTTGACCCTTGATTCTGTTGCTGATTAGGTATTTTTATTTTATTTAAATACTTTTAGCGAATTTTTTTTAAATAAAATAAATATTCATATTCAAAATCCTACTCTTTACTCTCCTTGCTATTTTTCTGATAATCATTTAGATATTTTTTAAATTAAAGTGACTGAACTATGAAAATGTAGATAAACAGCGAGATACTTCAATTGGAAAAAATATGGGTATATTTAAAAAAAAGTTGTACGATATTTTTTCCTTCAATTTTTTTTTTTTAATATATTCATTCATCTAAAAAAATGAATAATTATATCTAATATCTTTTTGAATAAATCTTATTCTCAAATCTTTATAACAAAAAAAGGATTTATTTCAGATTTTTTCCTAGTTAAATATTTTTTCAAATGGCACAAAATTCACTAGTGATTTATCCAATACCATAGCAATATGGGAAGCAAGAAGCTGAAAATGCTTTTAGGAGGTTTGATTTTACTATCAATGTTGAGGTCAAATCGCAATACATCCAGATCGATTTCAAAAATGCGCAAAGTGCTCAAAAAGCCTACGAAGAGATGAAGGACACCTTTAAACTCCAGAAAGTCACCCTTGCTTACGCCCCATATCCATAAAATAATTCGCCACATCAGAATTAGCCCGAAAATGACGAGGGCCCACTTCATCCCTAAGATTTGGCAGATCAAAACTTATAAAATCAAATTAACGAGAATTTAGAGGTTTAAGGAATCGAGGCCAATGAACAAGAATAATAACAAAATCAGGAAATTCAAGAAACAAAATGTCCGAAACTATTTACTCCGAAATTCTTATGCCTTTTAGTTTTATTTTGGACGTTATTTTTTTATATTACTCATACTGACTTAATGGAACAATCAGATGGGCCAGAGATCCCAGCTTATGTTAAACCAGTCGTCCCAAAGAGCAAAAGCGAACAACAAGTAAAATTATTAAACGAATTTAATTTTTAAAAAAGAAAAGAAAAAGAGCCTAAATAAGTATTGGTAAATAATTAAAAATAACAATAGAAAACTAAGAAGAAAAATAGATAAAAAGTGAAAGAATAAGAAACGGGAATTACAAATAAGTAAAAGAAAAGAATAGGGGAAGAAAACAATGCTATTTAAAAAATAAATGAAAATAAGAAAGAAGAGAAAAGAGAAAAAGGAACAGAAAAAAAATAACAAAGGAAAAATATAGGAAAGGAAAAGATAAAATAAAAAGAGGAAAGGAATATGTAGAAACAAGAATATGAAAGAAAGTAAAAATAAGGAAAAGATAAAAATAAAGCAGAAAGAAGAAAAAATAACATAAATGAAATGCAAGATGAGAACAAAAATGAGAAAAAAACCTAAAAGGTAAAAGAAGTAAAGAATTAAAAAAATAAAGAGAATAAGGTAATTAAGAATGAGGTGAAGAAGGACAAGAGCGACGTCAAGGCAAACAAACCATTAAAGGCCGAGGTGAAGAAGGACAAGAGCGACGTCAAGGCTAACAAACCAGTAAAGGCCGAGGTGAAGAAGGACAAGAGCGACGTCAAGGCTAACAAACCAGTAAAGGCCGAGGTGAAGAAGGACAAGAGCGACGTCAAGGCTAACAAACCAGTAAAGGCCGAGGTGAAGAAGGACAAGAGCGACGTCAAGGCAAACAAACCATTAAAGGCCGAGGTGAAGAAGGACAAGAGCGACGTCAAGGCTAACAAACCAGTAAAGGCCGAGGTGAAGAAGGACAAGAGCGACGTCAAGGCTAACAAACCAGTAAAGGCCGAGGTGAAGAAGGACAAGAGCGACGTCAAGGCAAACAAACCATTAAAGACCGAGGTGAAGAAGGACAAGAGCGACGTCAAGGCTAACAAACCAGTAAAGGCCGAGGTGAAGAAGGACAAGAGCGACGTCAAGGCAAACAAACCATTAAAGACCGAGGTGAAGAAGGACAAGAGCGACGTCAAGGCTAACAAACCAGAAAAGACAGTTAAGACTGAGGTGAAGAAGGACAAGAGCGAAGTCAAGGCTAACAAACCAGTAAAGGCCGAGGTGAAGAAGGACAAGAGCGACGTCAAGGCTAACAAACCAGTAAAGGCCGAGGTGAAGAAGGACAAGAGCGACGTCAAGGCTAACAAACCAGTAAAGGCCGAGGTGAAGAAGGACAAGAGCGACGTCAAGGCAAACAAACCATTAAAGGCCGAGGTGAAGAAGGACAAGAGCGACGTCAAGGCTAACAAACCAGTAAAGGCCGAGGTGAAGAAGGACAAGAGCGACGTCAAGGCTAACAAACCAGTAAAGGCCGAGGTGAAGAAGGACAAGAGCGACGTCAAGGCAAACAAACCATTAAAGGCCGAGGTGAAGAAGGACAAGAGCGACGTCAAGGCTAACAAACCAGTAAAGGCCGAGGTGAAGAAGGACAAGAGCGACGTCAAGGCTAACAAACCAGAAAAGACAGTTAAGACTGAGGTGAAGAAGGACAAGAGCGAAGTCAAGGCTAACAATCTTGATACACTAGAAAACGATGTTAGCAATCTTAATATTCCTGTGAAAAACGGATCAAATTCTTCCTCTCTTTTATAAACAGTTGGCCTTAATACTAAATTGCCTACATTTCATAAAAATCCTAAGGAATCATTCAACTCACGCAAAATTCGAGCTCGAAAATCTTCATTATTAAAATCTTCAATACAAATAGCACGTAATTTTGTTAATAAAGGAGACTCATTAAGATCTCAGTGATTAAATTATTTTTATATTCAATCTTTTGTTTGTATATATTTTGTTTATATATGTATATGTTTATTCTATATGCTTTAAGGACGTATTCTAAACCACAATCTTCGAGCCAATGATCGAAATCAACCAACGTACTTAGCGTGTTACTAAGATTATCCTAATTTGTCTTATAGATATATATATTTATTTCCGAAAAAATAACACAATCTTAACAAATCAACACGATTTCAAACACTACCCTAAAATATACGGCCTCTTTTTTTTTTTTCAAAGTTATCATGCTCTTATTTAAAAAATATAAAATATATAATAAAATAATTTCGAATAGGCACATAACGGTGCATCAAATATTTTATCCCAATGCCATACAATCTTGCGAAATACATAAGTATAGGCATTAGGATTTTGTATTTTAATAAAAAACTCTGATGTATTAAAAACTTCTTGCTTTTGCAATGTATTAAACTAATGTTGAAATTTGTTGGGGCTGTAAATAAAAAATAGAAATCAATCTAGTGGGTCTCTATCAACTTTAAATTACCTTCACAACCAAATCTATATTTCTGATAATTTATGACGATTAACAATAATGACTGTATTTTTAATTAAAAAAAAAAACTAGTTTATTGTATATTAACATTTTTTTAAGATGATATTACCGTAAAAGAATATTCTGATCAATTACATTTTCTTTGGTTTTTCATCTTTATTATTCTTATTTTAAATATATCCAGACAGTTTTTTTTTATATTTATTTATAAATAATTATTATTTAATATCAACAACCATCTGTTATCTAAACATAAACAAATATCCAAATAAAAAAATGCAGCAACCAGAAGTCGTTTTCGCACAGCTTAAATCCAGCAGCTAGCGTACTTAATATCATTTCAATCTAAACTACATAATCAATCTCTATTTCTAAACTCCTTTTTTTTCCCCCCTTTTTATTTCTATAGCTATCGTTGTTGACAGTATGTGTGTTCAATGCCAAGGATCAGGGAAAACTACAATCCTCTTAACCTCCATCCCCTTCTTTAAAGAAATAATCCTCATCTCATTTTATTGCGAAGAGTGCGGTTACAAAAACACGGAAACCCAGTTCGGAGGAAAACTCGCAGATACTGGGGTCAAAATTGTATTGAAGGTTGAAAACCCCAAAGACCTTAACCGAGAGCTTATTAAGTCTTAAAATGCTGTAATTACCATTCCTGAGCTCGATTTCGAGATTCCCGCAAACAAAAAAGGTGAGATTACCACAATTGAAGGGCTCTTCTCCCGCTGTATTGATGATTTGAAAGCTGAACAGCCAGTCAGAAAAATTATGCAACCTGAAATTTACGAAAAGATTGAAGTATTCCTAAAAAAACTCAACAGTTTGATGACTGGGTAATTGTTTCCATTTACCTTTATCATCGAGGATCCCAGCGGAAACTCTTTCATCAAGAATCCTTTCGCCCCCAAGATTGACCATCAGTTGCATACTACTTATTTCCAACGCACAGGAGCAATGTCAGAGGAAATGGGGTATAGCGTTGAAAACTCCAAATAGTAGGTTGGGCAAGCAAAAAAACAGGAACTCGAACAAATCGCAGAAGAAGCCAAAGAAGCCAAAGAAGGCCATGAAGAAGAAAAAGTTGAATTAGAGGGTGCACACAAGGTTGACTACTCGGTTCCATTCAGTGAACAAAACTTCGCCAAGACTGAAGGAGTGTCCTTCGCGATTTAATGCCATTCGTGCGGACTGATGGGCGAGACTAGAATGTGTGAGACAGAGATCCCCTACTTCAAAGACCTCATTATCATGAGTTTTTCTTGTGATAATTGCGGAGCGCATAGTACCCAAAACAAATTCGGCTATCAAACCCAAAGGAATTAAATATATTATTAAAAATCCAAGCCCACAGGATCTCAAAAGAGATTTGTTCAAGGTATTGAAAAACAATATTATTAATAAACTGTATAAATTGCATTAAATATTTTTTAGAGCGAAACGTGTGCTGTTGAAATCCCTGAACTGGAGCTGGAACTCGACTACGGTACTCTCGGAGGAGTGCTCACGACGATCGAAGGTTTACTCGAGAAAATCTGGGACCATCTGACAGAACACAATCCATTTGCTGATAGCGACAAAGAATATGCAAAAAGAATGGACAAACTGTTGGCGGACCTGACTGCCTGCCGATAATCACGCATGCCATTTACTTTGATTTTGGTGGACCCAATCGGAAACTCTTTCATCCAGAATCCAGACTACCCGAATCCTGACAAATTGATTATTGTCGAGGAATTCGAAAGAACCTAAGATCAGAATGACTTTTTGGGATTGACGGATATGAATGTTGATCATTACAAAACAGAGAACTGATCAATGTATATTATATAAAATATATCATAAAAAACAAAATATCAAAAATAGAAAGAAAGAATAATAATAACAAATATTCCAAATATCTTTTGTAGATTTGTATTTTTTTTTTAAATACTATTATTATTTATTTTCAGTATCTTTTTGGGTATTTCTGTTCTCGCAATCTCATGACATCAGACAGTTTATATGTGTTACCCAAGGTATTTAAACGTTTCTAGCTTTGGTTCTGACGGAGAATCTTCGGCTGTTCCATCTGGTTGGTTTTGTTCTCCAGCTGCTCCCGAATCTGTTGATCCATCGCCCGAAGTAGGTCTTTTTTGTTCTTAACTTGAATGCTATCATCCTGATACTCGACCTGTTCGAAAACCTACACAGGGGGGGGCGGAGGTTGGGGGATCGTTTGTGGCTGCGTGGGAATTGTGTTTTTTATGGAATTCCTTATGGCTTTTTCTTTTTCCTCCATCTGCTGTCGAACTTGTTTAAGTTCGTTGATGTAATCTTGCTCCTTTCGCTTCATGTCTGCGACTGTCTTTTGATAGCGGTCCAGCTCTGCCTTCATCTCAAAATTGACATCACTGGCTTGGGGTTTCTTGGGAGGGATTATGTATTCCGGCTCCCGGTGCTTTCCTAGATTCTGATTTTCCGAAAACTTCATGAAATCTTGTTGACTGAAATATGGCCTTTAAACCATTCCCAACAGACCCTTCTTATCAATTTTTGAGGTGATCTCCGCATAAGGATTCGCATTGGCCTTGGAGTTATATCGATCCCACTGTTTTATGATTTGAAAGATTGTATAGATGTAATTTCTAGAATCAGTTTGTTCAATGCCCAGCCGTCTTTAAATTTTCTCAAAGTATTTTTACGGAGTAGTATCGCCTCGTGCGTGGATATCAACAATGTAGTTAAAAAATGGCACCATGATCTCAACAGCTTTCTCGCAGTAGAGAAGATTGGCTTCTTGATAGAAGTCTTTGAGGGATCTGAGAGCCATGAATTTAACATCCAGACGGATAGTATGGTTAATGAGTATCGAATAGGCTTCATAAAGCAGTGTATCTGAGTTTTCGGAAAGTGTCGCTCTGTAGCTGGGAAGGTGTTTGTTGTACGTCGCTTCGTTGCTCAGAAACAAATAGACTTCCACCTTGTCCTTAAATTGCTAATTTTTCTTCTTCCTACGCATCCAATTCATCATAAATTCCACATAATCCTTCATTGTGAAGTAGGTGAAGTAAGCAGGGAAGTCAATCCCTTTGCGGGATGCATCATTAAACCTATCGATGTATGGAGTGCTGGTAACCTGGCAATCGATCATATACTAGTTCCATTGCTTCAGAATTTACATCGAGAATCTCACATATTTTTAACTACGTTATCGCTCATCCACTGCCCGTTCCTCTCCCAAAAGAAAATATTTTTCCGCTCCTTCTCGAGGTTATTGTTTCGCTTTCCAGCAAGTCTGTGTCAGTACTGGCAGCACTCGTACCGCCTAATCGAGCATGATTGGGTGTGCCGATTGAAACAGTCTTTTCAAGAGTAGCAAAGCATTGAGTTTAACAGTGATGGGAGCAGTGTTGTTTACGAGAACAGAATAGATCACGGAAATTGCGGTTCTGAAGTGGTTTCCCTATTCGATAAAGTCGAGTCTCTTTGGAGTGAGTATTGCTCGTTCATCTAGGAGGAGATCATAAACAAGAGGAACATCTTGGCGGATCTTGATTTTGGTGTCTAGCATTGTTTTTGTTTCACTATTCCGATTAAAGAATCTTGGTTTAAAAAATAATATATTTTATAATCTAAAATTGCTTTAATTTATTTCTAAGGTTAAATTCAATTGTATAATTAGTTAAAAACAAAAAAAACAAATGATAAAGATGATAAAAACTCTTCGCTTTTCGAAAAAAATAATATTAATCATACATTAAAAAAAATAATTACTGATTTGAAATGAAGAAATTATTAGTAGTTTTTTGTTGCTAAATGGAATTAAAGATTATTGAATAAATTTATAAAATTAATTTATAAAATTAGAGGGACCATCATTTATTTATTGTTTTGCTATACTATGCTTTATTTGTACTTTTCTCCACAATGTATCAGTTATTTTTTTAAAGCAATTTAAAAACGAAACAATAAAAATTAGTATAAAAAATAGTTTAAATGGTAATAAGGATAATAAGGAAAAAAAAACAAGGAATGTAAAATGATCACCTTTTGTTGGCTTCAATTCTCGTTAACCTTAGTTCAAGTGAGTCCAACACTTTTTACTTTTATTGGTAGCTTATTTTGAGTTATTTGTACTGGTTCTTTAAAGGGTTGAGTTGTACTGACAATATCGCAAAATATTTGTCATTCTATTATTTCAGTTTCCGGATGATCTCGTTCTTCTCGGCCAATGCTTTCTTTTTCGACTCTGATGAGACAAGATTCAGTGTTTTATCAGCTGTTTAACTATGAGTGTTAAGACCTTATAATTATAATTTTATTCCTTTCGATGAGTTGCTAGCCTGTTGTAGCCTGGTAGTTTGGGGTTAAGAAATTATTATGGTTTGACGTCCCGATGCACAAGGAGACGAAAACCCGGAACTAAATATTGCCGAACTCCGCATCCCTCCCAGCTTGAAATGCGGACCGATTACTGATCGCTGGGTATTTATCTGATTCTCTATCTTTGAATTAGTTCTAGCGGTTGTGGCTCTTGAAAATGATGCTAATTTTTCTGGGTATTATTGGGTGGGGTTACTGACTTCATACAGTTTATCGACTTCCGACTTGTTACAACAACTTTTGAACATTGTTTGTTTTTATAACTATGGCAAATTGATAAATCGTAATTCTTTGGAAAAAAATATCACGATAATTTAAGTACTTTTTTTTATATCTCTATATGTATGTATATAATCATTTTTTTATTTTTTATCATTAAATCAGATTCCAATTGAATATTTTTTTTACATTAGTTTTATTAGAATTTGTGTGATTTTCTTGGAATTTTCGTTTTATAAACGACTATATATAGAAAAAAATGATACATTAAACCTAAAAAAATTTAAATACAAATGTTCTACTGTTATGAAAAACCCGAAAAAAACAGTCAGATGATAAATCAAAAGGAATGATTTAGGAAATATTTACTACTTTTGATTTTAAATCATCTTTCATTTCTGTATATAATCTTATCGAAAATGCAAAGAGGCAGTGAAAAAGGATTATCACAATGAAAACATACCTGATTTATCGAATGTATATTGGATCATATCAATTAATCGCGAAGA
>JAHDVE020006428.1:0-95387 GCA_022606495.2 Halesus radiatus | reverse complement strand
AAAAATGGTCTCTTATTATTATTATACTCACCGGGTTAGGGCTGTCCATTGATGATTTTAAATAATAAGCGCCCTTGAGGTGATTTCTCACAAAAACGGCGCTATACAAGTCATCCAACTATTATTATTATTATTATTAATATAACCAAACATAACAGGTTATTTCCAAGAAAAGTTTCCGGACTTCTGCTCTCTTGTCTCGAGTCACGAGAGATGGATCCGGTGGGTCGTGTTTCTCGGCGTTTCCCGGAGGCCGATCTATATGGTGCCCCATTATTCCATCTGAGAAGCGAATGCTGCGGCTAATTAATGTGATTGGAAATCTAGTCAGATGTGCTTCCGTTCAGCATTCGGTACCGGGAATACGTGTTAAATCGATACGTTGGGTGGCCTGAATTGAATGTCAGGAGTGTAAAATCATGTGATACAGATTTATTGATGATTTCTCCGATTCCGTATACATATTTAATTGTTTTGTACGTTCAAATCACTGACGTCAGAATTAATAGACTTGCCTCAAGTATGATTTCGACAGCTGGAGGCAAAGGTCGCGTGACACCCATTTACGCACCAGTTTAGTTATCTGCCGTCCACGTTTTTTTCTCGTGATTCTGACTGCGATAAGTATATTACAAAACCTGTATAAAAAAAAGAGTCAAACTAAATACTCTTAACAAAATATTCGGTTTTTGTAAAGAAGCCTAACCATTTTACTTAGTTGCTGTTTTAGTTATTTTTGCGGCACGCCTGGTTTTCCCCCCGCCCCTGTTATTTTAGTTTCTTTCCCTTGAGTGGTAGGGCACCTTTATGTTTTATTTGCTCTGTGATTCAAATAATTTTGTGAGATGTGTGTGAAAGTCGTTTCGTTCTATGATTTTGGCATCATTGAATTTTGACGCATACGTCATGATTATGCGTAAATAATAGATTCGTAAAGTCCGGTTATTTATAATGCTTTTCGTTATACCTGGTATAATGCACCCTAATCAGGACAATCTGTATAGATCATAGACGGTCCTCACCACAAGTGAACCAAACAACTTATCATTATGCTTTGTAGTTAACTGGCGGCTAGCTCCCCCTAGTACTATTGACAAGACACTACCCTCTCAGGTCCCCTAACGCAAGCACGTCGATAAGGTTTTTGGCGACAATTTCGGTAATTTATCAATGTTAGAGTATAACAAAGAATAGTTCACTTCGACTAAATATGCTTAATTTAATGAGAAATTACCGACGCTGTCCCAAGAAACACATACAGCTGTTGAGAGTGGATAGTTAGCACAAGCTCATCGATAAGGTTTTCAGCGACAATGTCGGTAATTTATCAACGTTCCCGAGTCCAACAAACAACAGATCACGTCGACTAAATAAGCTTAATATGTTGAGAAATTGTCGACACTGTCATAGCAAACATGCAGATTTTAGGAGTGGATAACTTCATTAGCTGTAGGAAGTTTGTAGAGGCTTTTAAGAAACTCCGATATCTATAGTTTCAATTTTCAGTTTTGATCGGAAGACGGATTCCCGAGTAGCCACGTTGTGGACCCAGTGAACACCTCAAAACATCAATTGACAGCCCTGGAGGCATATTCTGGTTCATTTTTACGAAAATTCTTTATCCTTCTCCTTAGGCTTAAATACTTAACTGTGGTTCTACAGTTGTCACTCTGCGAACAACATTCTTTAAAAATATTGATATTATCGTATTTTTAACAAAAATAAACACAATATTGTGTATTAGTATTGATTTAATTTTATTAGTGAGTAATTTGTCTAAATTAACCGAATTAACGAAATAGCGATGTCTTTAAAGTACCTATTATGTGTGAAAGTAACTAATAATAAACTACAAGTATGTGTGATGCACCTATAATTTTTTTTAATAATACTGTGATAATTAAACACAAACTCTTTTAAAAATGTATTGTCATTGACATGGAATCGGAATCGCAGTTAAGGAGGGAGTCTTTAATCCTACGGAAAAGGGTAAGGAATTTTCATTACAAAGTACCAGAATAAACCTCCTAGTTGACTTTCTTAAACGGACTGGCCTTTTCTCAAAGGGATAATATGAAACGTGGCAGATGGTGGTAGCACAATGCCAATGGCCTAAGTACTTATGGATCCGTATCAACCGTCTCTGAAGCAATGTACTTTGTTGTAAGAATCATTAACCTATATTTCTAATTTTTTTAAATATCTGTCATGGAGTCATGACGATCGCAGATTAGTGTTCGTAGTTGCGACACAAGGTCATAATCGTGACATTTATCCTATAGGTGACCTCGTTGAATCCCCCTTCGGGCATTTCATACATCAATGGCCCCCTTATAGACGAAATGTTAACGGATTTATATCAATGCCTCTCACGACAGCTGTGAAACCCAGTTTACTGAGAACAAATGACAAACAATGAAGACAACGACACACGTTTGGGAAATAATACTGATGATAATTATTCTTCGATAAGGACAATTTTGCAAAAAATGTCGACAAAAGTTACGAGCGTTTAAAGTTAATACCAAATTTATTTAAATCTTTAATTTATTGGAATAACTTAATGAAACTTATTAACCCCATTTTAATGTTTAATCATTGAAAAGGATAATATTAATAAATCTCAAATGAAACATGAAACAGATAATTAAAAAGGAAATAAATGGTATCAGTCACATCATTTCCAATAAATTGAATATTCTTTCTAGACTTGTAGAAGCGTCAATGGATGTCGCATATAAATAAAAATCCCTATATCCGAGACACTGTCTAGATTGCAAATATATTAAGGTAGACCTTTGCAAATATATTAAGGAAGAACTTTGCAATCATGCAAAAAAATAGCAGCCAATAATATAAAAATGAATTAAGGATTATTAACGACCGTCAGTGCTGATTCCGATGGAACCGCTCGTACGGTGATCTTCTCGCGTATGTGACGTTTGTTTGGAACGGTGCCTGGAACGTCACGGTGAAATTCAAAATAAGGTCTATAGGGAAATTATTTCCCTCGCGATAATATTGGTAAGTCTTGAAGTATGATATCGATAAAACTGATGTAAAATAAACAGATCTAATTAGCTCAGTGGTTAGAGCGTCGTCCCGATAATGTCCTGGATTCGATTCCCAGATACGACTGATACGTTTTTTTTTCTGCGTCTGTTTCATGTTTCATTTGAGATTTGTTAATATTATCTTCATCAAATATTTAAATCAGCTCACAATTTGCAATTTTTACCGTTTTCTTGCTAAGTCTGCATCTCGGTCAGCATTTTGTTTTCTCCACACAGGATGCCCCGAGGAAAAAAAATTCTCTCAGGGCCTGTGTCATCTTTGAAGATGCTCTGTGGAGGGTGGAGAGTAAAGAGTGAACGTGGGTCTTGAAGAGACCCATGATGTTGGAGGAAGGAAACACAGTGGCCGGCAAATCGTTCCACAGTCGTAGAGATGACCCATTCTCATGTGACAAATGTCAATCGTGTGCAAATGATGGACGCGCGTATGGCGTGTTTTCCATTTGTGCACCGGCGCCGAAGGGATCGATGACGCTAGTTCCTCAGAGCATCTTCCATTAAAATACCAGTAGAACAAGGACATCTTCCCACCTGATGCATATGCTCCAAAGATTGCAATAATTTTGTTAAGATGAGTGAATCTATCTAATTTCCATTCTGAAGTTTATAAATCTTAAGAATTTATTTAGAATTATTTCTATTGTGAGGGAGTTCTTTATATCGCCGGTATTCATTTTCGGTTACTTGAAACCTATTGAAATTAAGTATGTAACGATATTACTACTGTGTTTTATGTATAAACTACCCATATTTCTTCTTATGAATAATCTTGCTATTTAAATTATGCTTACGTTGTTTTTGTTCCTTGTTTCAGGTACGAACTATACGAGTACACACACATCTTATTAAGTTGAATCGTTCATTGTTTTGCTGTACCAGCTAGATTTGATTTATAATGGACCGGGTAAGTATTGACTAGTGCACATATTGATGAAAGTGATCCATAGTGAACCGAGTTTCCCTTTCGGGTATTTACCCGAACTTTCATATTTTTCACGCCATGATATTCTGGTAGTTTAAAATAAGAAAGTAATATTGTACGTTCTGAATTTTCCTTTGTCAATGGTTTTGACAAAAAATGGAACGCAGCGAACTTTACGTTGAAAACTCCGCGTGCTGTCATTCTTTCTACGGTTTAAAAATAATGTAATAATAATAATAATACATATAAAAATTTTAAAGAAACAACTTTGTTTTTTAAACGTTCACTGCTTTTGTTGTAGAATACCAAAAAGGGCACATAACACCACTTTTTTGCTAAATACCACCCTTTTTTCTGAAAAATAACCCCATTTTTTCAAAAATAACACGATTATTAAGTTTTTGTAAATTACAGATCGTATATTCTTCTCTATATAAAAAATGAATGTTTGTCTGTGTGTTCTCGATTTTCTCGAAAATTACTCTTTCGGTTTTGCTGAAAATATCACAGTTTGTTATTATTAGTGCCGGGAAGGTTTAGAGAGTAATTTGAATGAAATCCAATATGTAAAACTGTTGCTATAACCCAATGTTGTATTCAGGTTACCCCATAGATATACCACTGTGGTTAGCCACAGATTACATATTCAAAAGAAGAAGGTTTGTTTGGGGAGAATATTTTCAAAATAGAAAACACAAGTAGATACCTTCCTAAGAACTTTATTATATTTACATATATTTTGACAAAATTAATGTTTGGAATGAAAAAAAAATTCAAATGAATGTTTATTTGTTTAGAGATGGTAATAGTCGTCACAAGGCATTACTTTCGCTGTCAAATCAATTATGACACCCAAACGACAAGCAAGATTTCACAACTTCATTGAATTACTTCCTAAAAACCACTCTTTTTAATACATATCAAATTTGATGTTTATGTATTAAATACAAAGTGATTCTAATTAATATACTCGTATTAATTATGATGCCACAAAGTGATTATGAAGTATCTTTTGGAGAAATCATATTATTTACTTCACAGAGATGGTATTGCGGAAATTATTTCCTTTATCGAAGGAAACATCATTTTGTGGCTTGACATTATAATTTAAATAAAAAATGTTTTTGTTTTATCCCACCTTATTTTATTTATATATATATTTCTGTTTTCGACCGGTTTCGGTTGGACTTCACCTTCTTCAGGAATGTACACATAAACTAGAATTTATTTCCCCTGTGGTCTGTATTGCCGTTGGGGAAGCTTTGAAGGGTAGTGATGCACAACCTTTTTGCGGAAGGGCTTCATTGCCTACGTTTTAAAGTTCCACAGGCGTCTTAGGGGAAGGTTGAGCACTCTTAACTATTCCATTTAGATTTGGCTGCTAAACACGGCTCAAGCTATTTCATGGATCCTTTCGATTCTTAATGGTGGTCCTCACCGGGACGAAACGGATCGGATATTATCTACTATCTACCACTGTGCAGGGTCATTCAAAATGATCTTCTAGTTGGAGGTTCAATGTTAGAATGGAGAAATGTGCGCTGCACTACAGTTGCCTACTCAGTTTTACAAAGCTCACGAACACAGAAAACCTTGTGCTGCATAGTATCCATTTTAATCACAACTAACGTAAAATGGCTGCTTGGCCATCTATGAGCGATCTAGCAGTGGGATTTAACATTTTAGGACCTCCTCTTTCAATTGCTATGTAGATCATTCACATATAACGATTAGTTCTTGAAATATAGCTGTACTAAATTTAGTCCATCATTTTGAATAAGTTGTATATTACTTTCCTTTGGGTACTTATTAGATTTAAATATTTCAATACATGCCATTAGTAAGTCCGTCCTGCGCGAGTAATTTTTAGATAGCTTTCTGTTTACTGAGAGTATCTACCATTCTGGAACGGAAAATCGTGTAAAAATCAGAAACTTTTTTTTTTATATCACTTAAATAGAAGTTTGATATGTTATCTACGCCACAAAGAGGTAAAATAACTCTGAAAAACGTTTTATTATCATGAAATGAAATTTCTAAATCAGTTTTCTGCGGCCACCCAGTTATCTTTATAAGAAATGAGAATGAGGAATCATTAAAACAATAAAGCAGCACCCGATGCCCGCTTTCGCGGTGATGTGATCGTTGAGAATGGCGGGCGGATGTATTCGAGACGATTTGCGGTCTACGTTCAAAAGAGCGCGCGGCGCTGACTGATTCGCCGCGCCCGACTCGCGCAGCCTCTCATCTCCCGGCAGTATTCAGGATTTTTGCCGCCTTCTGGTTGATAATGCTAAAAACAGAGAACGCTGACAACAACAACAAGAAAATGACACTAGAAGTGCCTTCCATGTAGATTTAAATAGAAGCCGGTGTGCCTCTGACTTGGTATCTTTTGGTTCTAGCCCCGAGAGCCAATGAAAATACAAAAAGAAAATGCAGCTCTGTCTTTATTATACTGCCTTAAGAGGAACGGCTGCGCGGCTTGTTTGATACAAAACTTCATTTTGTATTAGATGTCAAAATATTCGTCTAAACCCAATGATCTTTTTTATCATCAAAAATAGTACGGATTAGAAGTAATTTATTTATTTTTGTTTTACTTTTTAAAGTATAGGCAATTAAAGTAATTGATTTTTCGCGATTTTAGAAGCACCTTTAACAATTATTGTTCTGGGCTAACGCTGTTTTAAAAAAAAAGTTTAACCGCAACGCTTGTGTTAAGCAAAAGTCGACCAGTCGATCGTAATAAATTAAATAAATTTCGTGGTTATTAAAAATGTATTAGTAATTTAAGTCCTGCATGCCAGACTTTTGTTCCACGAAACACGCCCACATCGTATTTCTTGTGGTATTCTTTATTCTATGATTCGCTCAGATCTTTGGCTAATTTAATGGGTGAGTGATATTCTAAGGTTACTACTTGCTACTCATTATGGGGTGATTCTGTGCTGAGAAATGGTGAGAATTTTAGTTTAAATCATTTTGGACCCTTCGAAATTAACGTTTATTCAACCAGTGTTTTAATGTCCCCGCCTTCCACTTGGTTGTCTTCCGTCTATGCTTACGCAGGTGTTAATATCGCCTCACCTCTTGTTCCAATATCGTCGAGATCGTGACGCAATGGCAATGTTGGACGTGGGAGTTTCTCTAATCTGGCCGAGTCTCGTTTGAAAGAAAATAAAGCGTTTTGCCGTCTACATTGAAATGCACTAGACTAGATTGACTTTTCCGATTCCAAAGTAACCCCAATAAATGTCCTCATTAAAACATATATAAATAATTATTGGTAAGAATTGTGATATGTTTAGCCAAAAGAAGTTTTAAAATTAGAGATGAAAGAAAATTTCTCACAGTTTATTTAAATAAATATTGTATTCACTTTCTAAACCACCAGACTGAGCGCAAGCGGCGAGGCTTATAACTTATATTAGTACAAACCTAATGGCCTCTTTAGATATTTTTCATTTATGAGTAAAAAGCAGTAGTCACATGTAGGTTACCTAATATTTATTTTATGAATTTTCCATTTCTGTAATTTATTTCAGACTATATATCACAGAAAATCTATGAAAAAAAAAACAATTCGTACATCCCAGACCGCTAGAGGCGCTAGTGTAGCATGCTGCCATCAAATTTCAACTTCTGAGTTTATTGTTAAAATAGGGCAGAGCTTCCCAACTTGGGCGATATCACCCCCCGAGGGGTGTTTAAGAGATCCAAGGGAGCGGTGATGGCCTTAAGGTCTACAAGGGGGCGATGAAGAACTGAATTGGGGGCGAGGGCAACAAAAATATTTTTAATAAATTTTATTTATAAATTCAAATTTGTCGTTCGCACATCGTTGAAAGAATCATGCAACAAAATGAACTGTTCAATTATTATATTGATTTATAGATGGATTAATATATTTTTTTGTAATTTTAATTACGCCTGACCAGGTGTCTCGGGACCTGTTGTCAGGTGAATAATAATGTACTAATATAATATGTAAAATATGCACATACTCGTACATATTTATCAAGAGCAAAAAGCTATCATAATGGAGAACAGGGGTGATGAAAAGATCGTGTCGGGGTGTTCATGCGAGTTATTATCTCCCAGTCACAGTGTATATATTTAGATTTCATAGCATTGTCGCGAAAGAAGAAACGGGGGGCGCTGATGAAAAATAGGGTTTAAAAGTGGGCGGTGAGACAAACAAGGTTGGGAACCTCTGATCTAGGGTATTTTCCCAATGAAACTGAATAAAAACTTATTAATTTCTTCAAAAGGTTGGTATTCACTTTATGGCGTCATTATTAATAAATTAATTAAAAATTATTTTGTATTCACCACTTTATTAATATACACATATATATATATGTGTCGAAAGCGATGCTTTCTTCATCAGGAATACATAGAATACTAAAAAATAATGTCAATTATAGACAAATGATAAACATATAACAAACAACAATTTAAGAATAGACAAATTATAAACATTGATTGAAGTAAGTAAGTAATGGATCAAAAATGTTAATAAAAAATTATTGTAAAACATTGAATAACAAATTTGCATTAGAAATTGAAATATAAATTATTTTTATTATTAATATTAATATGAAAATAAATTCAAGAGATGGCTATTTTTTTATTTTTTATTAATTAAAAACTTTATTCCATTTGTATTAACCAGACCGGTTTCAAACAATTAAATTCGTCTCTTTTTTTACTGCATATTCTCGCATTTTCCAGCAATCTCACACTGATTTTTCGCCCAAACGCTGCTATCTTTTCTATTATATGTCGATGGCGGCAGGTGATTTACGGTTGCTTTGTAATAACCACTTTGTGAGATTCCGGGGAAATAAACATTTTTCCATAGATTATTATTTCGCCCGCCTATCAAAACATATTTTGGCAGTTAACGGTTTGTGTGCGGACGAAACACTCTTGATTTTCTTGACGGGAAGTTATTTATATAATTTATGAGCGTCTCCCCACGGGCCTACATAAAATGTATACATTTTAATCTGATCAAGTTGTTCCCAGCACATAATTCATTGTTGAGGGGAAAAACGTGATAGCAAATGGACGCGGAAACCAGTACTGTATCAAATTATAACTAGCCGTTGGAAATAATAGCTTAAAGTCGTCAATGCCGAATGCTATTGATAAAATGTAGCGTTAACAGATATGTATTTTATTGTAAAAATTTTGTGTACAGTGCCAGGAAGCATTCCTTCCTCTTCCCGTGTCAACTGTGGTTAGAGGTGTTGTTAACAGTTATTAATTTAATATAATATCGAATTGCGAATATTTCTCAACGGAGTCAACGAGTCAACTGGCCATGTACTTACTGTTTTTAGCAGTATTGACGCGAAATTAATTAAAAAAAGGATTAACAGTTCGCACCGCGTGAACAAAATTATCAGTAATTTGGAATGGTCTTTTGGTTATGTACCTTCCTACTAGACGTTTATTTTAGATTTCGGTATTCCAAACGGCCGATACGTAGCGCTAAGCGTCAAGCAAATCTATCGTTGGCAAGCAAAAAATCAACTGGTATTATTTATGTATCGATACTAATATTTCTAACGCCCGTTGTATTTTTCAACGGTCAATTCGATTTTCATCAACGCCCAATACTAGTGGAAACTCCAGAGCTTTCGTTTGAACTCGGCGGTGAGTCACCATTGTGATGGACACGTGTATTTCATCTGTTTTTATTGCTTCGAGAGGTAGAAGCGAAGACATTACTTGGCAATAAAATGTAGACATTTAATAAAGTGGAACTAAATATTTTCATAACTATGGCAACACCAAGCTAATTACTTTGTCTGAAATTTATTCCTCATTCGATTTTGACTGTTCGTTTTAAAGAAACAAGACTTCCCAACAAAGAAGCAATCTTCCCAACAAACCTTCCATTGATATGCATGATGTAACAAAAAAACACTTTTAGCACGTAATGCTTTTAAATATTGAGATGAATTGTTTGTTGGCGGGTGGGTTTACATACGGAATATGAAATGGAATAAATTGTTATTGTAAGTTTAAAGCTCAAGTTCCAGGCACGTAAACCCACCCCCAAACAAACAATTCATCTCAATATTTAAAAGCACTAACTACTAAAAGTGAGAACGTTCGATTAACCTTAATAAGTAAATAATTTTGTTGGGAATCCACTGTATGTTATTACTTATTACGATCCAATCATATAGATTTATTTGTTATTTATTATTACGCTGGACAAGTGCTGTTTCGCCTCTAAGATTCTCACGACGATATTATCAACAATATGAATTGTCTGGTTTTTGGTACGTCGTAATTTAGTCCAGACATCCGACACGTCAAGTGTGTTTGGATAAGTAGTAGAGGAATGTGGAATGTACTCGTAGATACTCTAAAAGCCCAATCTGTAAATATGTGAATTTTTGTGGTGTAAGTCAAACAGTTCTTCGTAGTGAGTATGACCAAGGTATGACCAATCTGTTGTTCACTCACTGGAGAAGAATGTAGAGTATTACCAGCTGCTTTTAATTCAGAATTGAACCCGGCGACATGTTGTCGTGGATGTCGCTAGTGTTAATTCATTCGAAGTCTACCCGCCGCCCGCGAACGTTTTCATGCTGCACACTTGGCAAAATACAATATTTTTGTCTAGAAAAATTTCCGCTCTCGGCGTTTTCTTTGGGTGCGCTGTAATTGGTTTTATTTTTAAGGACATGCAATACGATGCAATGCAAAATCACGTGTTTTGGTTTTTAAATTTTATGGCCTAGAAATGTCGAAGATGATTTAATTAAATACTGCAAGTAGAATACACCTCGGCAGACCTAAAAAATGCTTAAATCTCCTACATACCAACCCTTTTTTTCAGATATTGTCATATTGTTCATTATGGCAAATTGAGTTTTTTAGAATATGATGGAAAAACATTTCTAAGATTTGTGCTTAAGTTTTACAAAATTAAATAAAACACTCATTTGGTGATGTTTTTTTCCTGCATAAGGAGCGCGTTATTTCTTCCGAATTTTACGAAGTGCATCCCCGTAGTGCATTCCAGTGGAAGATATTCCAGTCCAATTTTTTTTTTCTCTATAGGTAGTTTTCATAGTTTCAATTTTTCAAAGCCCGCCAAATCGCTCCAAATCTATGGCCGGTTGGTTTTGAACAGATTTGAGGTTAGAATGTCAAATTTCAAAAAATATATATATTATATTCATAGTAAACCATAACTAAACAATAAGTAAGAAAATTATGTACCTTTTTAGAAACTTTTACTCATAGAATAATAATAGTATTGAGTATTAACATTATCATAATATTCGTATTGATAATTGGTTTGCTCATGAATACTCTAATTTCTTTCATTAATAATAGTTTTTTTATATATCGAACAACAATCAATTATGTTTGAACTTCACGAAAACTAAAAAAAAATACTTATTTAAAATACAAAACAAAATCGAAAAATTAAAATTTACATACTAATCCAAAACCACAATGCGCACGTGACGTCAGATTTTCCAAATGCAATGGTACCAACATAACACGGTGTTAGATGATTTTTTATTATCTTTTTAATAACGATTTATAAATTCTACGTATATATAATAAAAGTTATGTATTTAGAATCGACGTTTGCTGTTATATATGAATACATATTTTTGAAGCCATTATATTTTTTCACTATAGTTCCTTATTGTGGACATTCTGTGCGCAGTGCGTGTTCATACGGGAATCATTCATTATCCAGAATCTTCGGAGCCAAAAACTGGTCTCCTTTTTTCGCTTTTAGCACCTTCTTCAGTATTCCGAGAATGACATCCACCCTCCTTCCGACGTCCGTGATTTGAGTAGATTTACCAGGGCACTATAATCTCGGGGGGGCAATTCCGTCACTTAACTCCGGGAGGGCTTTCTAGTGAACAAATCACTACCAATAGACATCATCGGCTTTATTGGGCTCGTGTTGTGAGCGAAGTACCCACTTAATTGTCACCGAGTGCTACTTGACATTGTACTAAAATACTAAATGAAACCAAAGGAATTTTCCACCCAGACCTGTTTTTTTTTGTGCTCCATTCTATTTAGAAAGACGGTTTAAGGGGATTTAAGTGGGGTGTCACGTAAAACGTTGTTAAACTATAAGGATATCCAGTGAAAATATTTCGACTTTAATAAACTTATATTGTTTTTCGTACATTTAATAAATCGTTTTTTTTAAACAAATATGAAGTAAAGCTTGTTGTCATGTAAATAATTTTAAAATATTCTGAACAATTGTAGGATAAATTTGAAGTTTTTAAAAATGAGAATACCAAACAAAAGTCCCTAATGTCCGGAGCCAGTGAGACTGACATTCCGAATTGGAATATGTTGTGAGGCAGAAGGGTGCGGGGAACTAGATGGGGAGGTGGAAGGTTGGGTATTACCTGACTATTAAGGTCAGGGTGCCGAGTCTTTATCTTTTGGGTTCACTAAGGCAAGTTAAAACGGCCATAAATAACAAATTTTGACAGTTTTCATAAACGCATCGTCGTCTCTTGCGTTTACGTTACTGATTTGTATCTTAACGCAAACTTGCTTGTTAGCGCGATACGGACTACTCAACTGTCAAAAATGGTTTATAGCCAATTTAACGTGCGTCAGCTAACGCAAAAGATACAGTCTTGGCCCCCTGATCACCAAACACGGTTAACGTCATTGCGAGCAACGTTTCGATCCTGATTTACTGACTTTCACCAGGGCGATACCGAGAGTACAACTTTGGATATATTTTGGATTTTCTTTTTATTTTAACACCACAGTACCATTAACCAACCAGTACCCCTTTAATGAAATTTTAATTAATCTGCATTAATCTAACGATTCTCAGGGTACGAATTAACCGAGATTATCGGATTAACCGGATTTGGGATTGACCACGCAATACAATTATCAAAACATTACGATTGTAAATGGATTTGTTATTATTCAATTACCGATTATTATTGACCATCGCACTGGAAACTGTAATAACTTTGCTAACTAGTTTAACCCTTTCAGCAACGCACCTTGTTTCCACATTAAGAGCATATTTTACTCTTGATAACACCTTAGAGTAGACAAAAAATACACAGTAACATCAATAAATTCAGTTCAGTTTCATATAATGCGGCATGATTGTATATAAGTACAGTATATGCTACATAATTATATTATTGTACGGTTTACATTACTTACGTTACTTGGTGAAACCTCTTACAAATGTAAAGATAACGTAGAACAAAGTGAAAATGGATCCCAGACCAATAATTAAAGTCACTTTATTTGCGGTATTTCTCGCTGGAAAATGGATTGCAACTTAACAGAAAAAAATAGACTCCACGAGGAATATCCTTCACAAGCGATATGCTAAATTTGTGTCACTAATCAAGAAATAATTTATTTTTTTTGACAACAACAGACCTAAACCCTTACATATAGAAAGAAAGGGCCTAAGATTAAATTTACTTGAACAATTAGAAATTAACAAAAGAACTAACTACCCTAATATAACATTAATTAATAAAGTAAGGAAAATTATATACTCACCGCTTCTCAGTATGTTCACATTATCAAAACAATACAACACATTTAAATAAATCAATTAAGAAAACATTGTCAGTTAAATACGAGTAAAAACACATTATAAATGTGAAAACCTCACAGACTTCAGAATTTTGATTGCTTTCTAACTAAATCGGTTTTACCGATAATAAATCATTACCCATCCATCCAAATTTTTAAAAAGGAGTGGCGGTAAATTAATTCATATAAATAAGTCGTCGCAATGTGGATTAACCACAGTTTGAAAATGGCCTTAAACGCCGAAACAGCTGTCACAGTAATAACAACTAAAAATACTTGCAGAACTTAATAATAACATTATTAAATTTGATTTACATTAAATAAAAAAAAAATTAAATGCAGTTCTACGAATTAAACACAAAAACAATTAATACAAGAAATAATATTTTTTTATTTATGTATCTGAGGAAGTACACTAGTGCTGAAAAGGTTAACTTAATTTTAAAAGAAAATGGTTTTAATGAGTGTGGACTTATAATTAGAAGCAGGTACTTTTCTAAGTAAATACTCTCAAATATATATACCGATAGAAGTGTGTTGTGTGCATAGAATAAAGTCCGTTTGCCTAAAGTGATATAATTTTTTTCACTACTTCTCATAAAATTGATGTAATATTTTCAAACACCGAGATTTGTATAGTATTTGTCATGCGAACTGTATCCCGAGAAAAATAAATACCCATAGTTGCAGGTTGACGAGCGGTTGTGCAGTGAACTCCCAAAGAAAAACTATGGCAAACAAGACTCACTTGGATTACAATATTACTACAGTTTGAACAACGCGCTGTTACTCTATAGTAATTGCCGGTACAAATACCTAAACACCGCACCATGATTCCATAGTAAAACAATCCATCAATAGGAACACAGCCCGACAGTCCTTGGGTGCGAATGCCGGAACGCACATATGGAGCTAAAAAACCTATGAGATATTTCATACAACATAAATACTGTTTGGAATGGTGCCGGAAAGTGCGTCAGAGCCAAAGTTTTTCGTTCTTTCGGTGCGCAGCGATTTAAAACATACTTATTTTCTGTGTTTTTTCTTAGTTGGTCAGTCAAAGTTTTCTCTCATTTTTTGTTAAATAATTTCTGTTTTAAATAAATATATATTATTTTTGATTATGACATATCGAAATGTCTTCGTGCTGAGTGTTGCGTAACTGCAATAACAACTCCAAAAGCTTTAAAAGGCCGATGTACCTAC
The DNA here is from genome assembly GCA_022606495.2 of Halesus radiatus. Taxonomy (NCBI): domain Eukaryota; kingdom Metazoa; phylum Arthropoda; class Insecta; order Trichoptera; family Limnephilidae; genus Halesus; species Halesus radiatus. The sequence continues at coordinate 80,585 of JAHDVE020006428.1, read as the reverse complement.
CTATTTTCCTATTGAAAGTGCATTTCATCCCGACGTGGAACATGTTTTTACGCTACGTTTCGTAGGGACTGTCTACTCTATTTGTAATAGCTCTTTCGATATACACCTCAGTCACCCGGGAAACTGTTGCGTGAGGCAAGTAATAGTAATATGTTGTTTTAGGTCAGTCGGTGAGACAGTTTTCCTTTTCGTTTGCGCGGCGGATAGCCGTCCACGCGCGCTGCATTGCGAAACGGGCTCTTCCTTACCTGCTTACCTACTTACCTACCCCCGTGACACCCAGTGCTGTTTTAAGACGACTTCGCTTTCATGATTTTTCCCCTCAATAATTGCTTTAGAATATAGAACTTAAATGCTCTAAGCAACTTGCATTGCAACTTGAAACGTGTGGCTTTAATTCCATCACAGAAAAAGATGCGATTTTCAATAGTATGGGTGAACGATGTTGGCCACACTTTTGTGCTCACGATTTCATACTAACGAATGATACATGGCTAACCGAATCATAAATAACAGCAATGAATTATATAGCCCTGTACAATCCTCAAGGATTCACGCATAATATTCTAGTGGGTACTTTAAAAGTATCTATAAATGTAATGAATCAATCAGACGTTCCTAGATTGCCGCGGCTGTGAATCTGTGCACAAATTACGTATTCGTGTGAATGCCGCCTCAACGATCTTCTGTAGGATACAAATCACAAGCAGCGTCCGGTTTCCGGTACACCGCGCCGTGCACATTATGTCGACATGATTGGAAGACTAATCGGCAAAAATGTTTTCAAAATCGCAGATCCGAGAATAACGTTTTAATGTTTGTATTGCTTGTTACAAACGTTGATACCATAGCGATATATTACCATATTCACAGGTGGGACCAGAGAAAATACACTTTGCTAATATTGTTTTATTTATTTCAAATGCAATAAATTGCGGATTTCTATCTCAAAAATACGTCTCCCACCTGTAGTAGCATCTCGTAGCGGACGTTAGAGACAACTGGTTTAATTTTATTATTTTACTAAAATTTATAGCACAGCCTCGTTCACACAATGCGATTTCAACGCTGCTATAAATAGAAGCGTTGAAATCGCTTCCGAGTGACATGATATTCGCTACGTGTAACTCAATTAGCAAGTTTTAAATATTCGATTAGTTAAAAAAAAAATTTTTATTTAAGTGTACAGATTTTATGTAAGATATTTAACCTTATCTGATTTCCAGATGAACTGCTGAAAAGCAACTGTACTCCGGAATCCGGAATGTATAGCTGAGAAGTGACCCTTTTCAATTGCTAAAATAATGTAATTTGTAAAATCACTTAAATAAATCATTTTTTTTTATTATTATGTTCAATTCTATAAACTCGCGATTTTGTCGATTACGTGACCTAGTTGCCAGCCACGTAACCTCTGCGCCGTTATGCGGCGCTAATATCGCTTCGTCTTGCATCTCAAGTTTTTATTATATATTTTATTTGTTTCATCTATTTTTCGACGTGTAGGACATTTCACTCGCTACTACCTTCGTAGTTTCAGTAGCTGTAGTGACCGTCTACTAGCGGAAGCAGCAAGTGACAATCACTCTCCACGACAACATAGCAGCGTTGAAATCGCTCCATGCGACCGAGGCATAAGGAATCAAAAATACAGCAGAACGTCACTTTATAAATTTGTAATACAAGCAATTCTGCAAATGATTTATCTGTAAATTCTGTATGGGTGGTAATTAGGAAAATGTCTAAGGTTTTCAGTGAATACAATTCTTAAACTGCATTCTTTTAAAATTTATCACGTACAACTATTATTTCGTTATTATTCGTTGTTTAATTATATTTTAATATACATTTATGATGAAACAACTTAATTGCACTTCTTTAATTTAGGCCTGACCGGTTTCACTTTGCATTTTCATTTATTTATTTTTCTATAAACAATAATTATTAGCCTGAAACACTCATCCAAATTGAAAAAACCTTCCGAGAAAAGATAAATGTCGCCGACAGGACTCGAACCTGCACCCTTCTGATATCCGGTCAGATGCTCTACCGTTGAGCTACGGAAGGTTTTTTCAATTTGGATGAGTGTTTCAGGCTAATAATTATTGTTTATAAAAATAATTGTTACCCTTTGCGCTATGCACAAAAATCTTGTCATTTTTCACCAATAAAATGTAGACATAATTTGTCTCGACGCCACCTATTGAGGGAAGCCTTCCTCATACTAATGAAGTTGGTTGTTTACAGGTGAAATATAATAAAAAACAGTAATTATTGAATGAAACACTAGTATATATTGATTAACTTGGCGGGTTTGCGATAAGCCGACGTAGCAGCATCTGACCGGATATCAGAAGGGTTCAGGTTCGAGTCCTGTCGGCGACATTTATCTTTTCTCGGAAGGTTTTTTCAATTTGGATGAGTGTTTCAGGTTAATAATTATTGTTTATAAAAATAATTGTTACCCTTTGCGCTATGCTCAAAAATCTAGTCTTAAAAACTTTAGTTTATCAATTAATATTTATTTTTCTATGTGATTGTGACAAGGAGTTCCTTCCCATGCAGCATACCATTAATTTTTCCCCATGACATTATTCTCGAGTGGACCGAGTTTATGTTCTATTTTCGTGTGGGAAAAATTGATTCAGTACTAGTTCTACAATGGTCTCTTTTCATCCTTCAACGTGAGTAGGGCTGTCAGCGGATTATGCATTTAGATACGATAGCGTGCTCGAGACCATTTGCAGCGAGTTAAATGCGGTGTGACGGAGTGACGGGGTTTTGAATGGGAGCTGGGATTGCGTTGGAGAAGTCTGTGGTCGAATGCACACCCTTTTTTCGTTATTTTTTATGAGTAGTATTCTTCATAAGATGATGCCAACCTAGTAGATTACATTAGAGGTGTGTAGTTAAATAATGATTTTTAAATCAAATTATACTTGTGTGTTTCTCTCAGTATCGCCCTGGCGAAAGACCACCATTAGGAGTAGGAATTTTCGTGAAATGGCTTTCGCCGTATTTAGTGGCCAGATCTGAATAGTCTGGTACTTGAACTACTTGCTCTACCCCATCTCGTTCCTCTTCTCTCTCGTTTCAGCATCACAACATACCCATCTAAGCGAAACCGGTTGGCGTAGAATACAATAAATTCGTGGTTTATAACAAAGTGTTTGTTTTATGTTGTCTCTCTCTTACACATAATATTTTTCAATTGTTGTCTCCCTCTAATATTTTGTTCGCTTTTCTGTAATATATCTGTCTCACTCTGTCGTTTTCTGTATACCTATACCAGTTGGCGTAAAAATAAAATAAATTCGTTGTTTATAACAAAGTGTTTGTTTTATTTAATATGATGTCAAACCACAAAGTAATTGCTTCTTATGAAAATATTTTTTTAAGTTGACGCCTTTGTTAGCAGGTGCTAGAGATGGACATAATCGAAACATTATTTCGCAATGTTAATGTTATGTTTTAATATTATCATACTTAGTCGAAAGTATCTATAGTTAGTTACATGTATATTATTTTAAGGATTTGCCTACTGTAACCAAAACAAAAACAAAAAAAGGATTTCTCTTCAAATTCTACCTAATTTATATAGCAAAACTAAAACATGAAAACAAAACTAATCAATGCGTATCAATACTTGTACCACATCCACGTGAACACCTCAGTACAGGTTCTCCTGGTGAGGTGGTCACGTCACATATAAACACTCCATTCACAGTATCACCTCTTAAGGCGAGATCCACCGGCTGAAATTCCAACGAAATCACGCGCTCCTTATGCAGGTGGCGACAAGGTTGAAAGTCCCGCTTAACATCGGCCCCATATTCCGATTTACGCAAAAAAAACCATCACCAAAATGCGTGTTTTATTCTATTCTGTAAAGCTCAGACATAATTATTAAAATGTTTTACGGTTATATTCTAAAAAACTTAATTTACCACAATGAACAATACGACAATATCGGAAAAGGGGTTCGTAAGTAGGAGATTTTGCGCTTTAAACATTTTTTAATGTCTGATACTTTATTTTTTTATAGGCTTATAAAAAGACACAGCAAAATAATGCCCGGTTAAACGAAAGAGCCAAGGTGTGTTCTACTTCCAGTATTTAATTAAATCATCTATGATATTTCTAGGCTATCAAATTCTCAAACCGAAAACACATGATTTTGAATTACTTCCCATTGCATCGCCTTAAAGCCAACCTTACATTTCACTTTATAAAACACCATACAAAGCACCTTTATTATACTTTTGATAAACATTTTATGTAAAATGGTACTGTACAATATAATATATAGATATAAATAAATAAATGATTTATTATGAAAATTCATTCAGAGCGTTTTGCATCCAAGAAAATTAATTTCTGAAGCAATTCATCATAGACAGTTAATTTCGACACTTATAAAAAAGTTGTCCGTGTTATGCGTCCTTTTTTCTGTGGGTCCGACCGATTATTACAAAAAATTAGATCGTATCAGATTTGTCGAATAATTCAATTATGATGCAAATTATTATAGTTCCTCATTCAGACAAGGACATTTCTAGTAACCGAATAATATTGTACAATAAAAAACACATAAATTTGTTGTAGACCACTTTTATTTTATTAAAACTCTACCGGTTTCGGAAGCACCCTTCCTTCATCAGGAGAATATTAAAACTAACTTATGATATAGAATATTGACAAGACATATAAATTTTAGGTGTTGGAGTGGGGGGTAAGCAAATGGGTAGGGGTAATTGTAGGATTTCCTAATAATATTGTAGTTTTGAGTGGTACTCCATAATTAGTTATACCTGCTAGAAAGTATTTTACAAACAGCTTTTTGATTAGGTACAGCTAACAATAATAACTCTGTCTTATCTGTTTTATTTTTTATCAGCTCATTAAATCAAAATGTAATTTGATCGACAGATTGTCGTCCACTGTTATTGCTCCATAAATGCTTTGTTTTGATTGTTTGCACGAGGGTTCCTACACCCTGAGTGCTTTATCAACAACCTATCTCTATTCTATAAAATTATACCTCCTTCATTAAACTTAAATCGACTGTTGTTAGATAACTTTACCTGCATTACCTATCATATTAAATACAGGTATATCGACTATTGACTATTATCAAACACCTTTCCATCACATTAGTTTTCAAATAACAACTATTTTCATTCGCCTTTTTTTGTCATCGTTGTGCTCGACTCATTGAATAAACTCTAATGTGTAAAAATACAAGTTTCTATTAAGTATATTTTTTTTTCTGAATTAGCAATTGGTTTATGGTTTGACATAATATTAAATAAAAACACTTTGTTGTGGACCAAAAACGCCAATTACGCCAACCGGTTTCGCTTAGATCAGGCATCGTCAGGGCAAATATATAACTAAAGAATAATAATAATAATAGTGTTTTATTATCTTCTTTTTTATAATAAAATAACAAATAATATATTATTATTTATCCTCTCTGGGATTTCCCGTGCTGAGGATTTCATTTACAAAATATTAAATTACATAATAATACAGAGTTATCGTATATATTATAGGTGTAGAAAACGATCGAATGAGACAAATGTATTACAAAAAAGAGAAAAGAGAACAAAATATCAGAGGGAAACAACGTTATAATTATTGGTGTCTCCCTCTTAAATTTGCACAATATAAATTATAACACGATAACTAAAATTTATTGAATACGGACCAAAGAGATGTAGTCATCTAGCCGAAGGATTTTTTCAGACAATCGTATCCATAAATTGAAGAAATGCAGCCGTAAATTGCTTAGCTATGTTGGCCGGTTAGTGTTTACCTAAAGCTATATAATAGAAAAGGTTTAAAAATTCACGCATCGGTGCGCAAATGCACCCACAGCCCGCAGCACTGTAAATAACTAAAAGTGTAAAAATAAATAAAACATGTTAATATCTATTAAAAGCTTCTTACGCTTTTTAAAGTCATTTTATAAATATTTTCCAGCCCTAAAAATTATTAATATTTCAATAAATACCAACTCTTCTTGTGCCACCAATCTTCTAATAAATGTAACATCAATAGAATAGGAGGATAAAATAGCAACTGTAAAACTTTCATCTCTATACTTAAATTTTCTAATAAAACTGTGTTCATCTGAAGTGACCTGCCAGGTAAGTATGTTTTTCTGTATCTGTTTGTACATAATTAGATAAAGAATATTTGTAAAACCCCCTTGAGGTGATTTTTCACAAAAACGGCGCTATACAAATCATCCAATTATTATTATTACTACAACTGGTCACCAAACAACTGATGATTAAGGCTTTCTAAACTAATCTAATCGTGTTTTCTACAAAACCCAATTAAGAAAATTTTCATCTTATTATCCACAAATGTAATTATGTAAAAAATAGTTTATGAACGTCTTCTAACAACTGTTCTTTGAAAACTAGAATTTATTTTAGTTCTAGATTTCACGTGTACGCGTATACCGGCTGATTAAAACTAAAACCTCCTTCCCACCCTCAGAGCACGTATTCCAAGTTCTAACATATCAATGCCTACTGGTGCACCGGTCCACCGGGACAGGAGTGCTCCTGGCCTATACACTCGTATGGTAGTCGTCTCACTCAGTTGAGCGTTAGTATGCGCCCATTGTTGATGTAAATATAGCGGTGTTTATTTCCGGACGCCTCTTTGTTAATACTAAATACACCTCCCATAGAGCTGGCCGCCGGGTGGGATTTAATGGGGATCTTGTTAACATTCCTTCACCTTATAACTGATTTTAAAACCTTTTATCTTCAAAGGTATCCGGATATGATTGTTTGTATTCACCGTGCCAATGGTTCAATTTAAATTTAAACATTGGAGTAGAAACGAGGGAGGTCAACTAAATTTATTTTTACACATTTGAAACCTACTAAAAGATTTTTTGAATTATCGTACCTGCCCACCAGGTATTAAATTTAATTTCTAAATGATTGAATTGCATGTCTGTGTAAACATATTTTGTTGTGGCATGAGTTAGTAACGTTTTTATTATTTAAACTTTTAAATATATATGTTATTTATAATCATTGAAGATAATATTAACAACTCTCAAAATGAAACATAAATCCGAACAGAAAAGAAAAAGGTAGCGGTAGCAGCTGGGACTCGAACCGAGGACCTCATGGTCTATCCGGGATCTTGCGCTGTAATCCACTGAGCTACGGCCACCCGAATCCATCCCGTCGTCCTTATCGGTATCTTACCTTGATTTCTAGAAACTGTCAAAATCACCTTCAATTAATTAATTCCCATATATTTCTGGCTGCTACCTTTTTTATCACGACTACAAGATTCTACCCGATTTATTTGTAATATTTTTAGATAGTGTCTCCGATATACCTGTCTGTAATATTATACATTGTAATGTTTTTTTTTTTTATCTTCAATAATTAAATGTTTTTGATTATTGCTGATATTTCAATTATTATTTACTCGTACACTCTTTCTAATTTCTAAAATTTCAAGTTCATCTAAACGGATACCTTCAAATCAAATCTCTTATAAATGATTGGCAAACTCCTTCACGCGATCACGGGCTAACTTTGACCAACTCGACTTAACTCGTGCCAACGTGCAAGAACTCCCCCTCTACACGATCGCCGAAACGTTTGGAGTTGGAAGGTTGGACGATCGTGTAGTGGTATCATAAGAAACTACCTACGAATTTCGTATCAGCCGATTATGCGAACAAATAAATATAGTATGAGTTGGTACATTTCGGCTTGAAATTATAATTAACCAATAATATAAGCAGCTAACTGCTGGTAAGTAGATAAAACATGTAATAGCCGTATTATGACACTATCGGGTCGCTAACGGCAGTTCAGTAAATTGAACTAAATAACGTGATTTATTTACGAAATTTCTTGATATCTGGTAACAATTCACCCTGATAGTGCCATGTTAGGGGACAGTAGCGATATCTGCATGTCATATTATAATACATCAGATAGGGACTTTTTATCTAACGCTTTCCATAGTAAATTTCTTTTCTAAAGGAAAATCCACATTTATAATTTTTTCTATTAAAATCGTCAATAATTTCCCAATTTCCTCAACTCCGTCAATTAAGTCCCAACTGTCCGAAACCAGTGGGATATGGCATCCCCAATTAGGGTATCTTCTGATGGTGAAGGAGTGGGGAGGAAAAGTAGATGGAAAGAGGAACTGTTCAGTCTCAATAGTAAGATCATTTTATTGGATTATTACTATTGTTTATTTTTATGTTATTCTTTGTTTTAACCGCTTTTTTTTTACCGCCAACCGGTTTCGGAACAACCGTTCCAGCATCAAGTCAAAATATATACTATACAATATTACAAAATTATGGCAGAACATATATATTAGGTGTCACTGTTGGGGTGGGGGCGTGACTAGGAATTAGTAAAGAGTGGGGAAGAGATAGAGATTGAGGGAGGCTTGAAAGGAAACATTTAAAACGGGTCTATAAGATGTGTTTTTTTATTGCTAATAATAGACTCATTATTATTAAGGAATTTCTTAATTTCCAAGACTTCTAAATTATCTAAGCGTTTACCTTTACTATTAATGTGAACAATATTGATTCCCGTATTTTTTTATCAAAACTATGATTGTTTGAAATAATATGATCAGCGAATTCGGAATAAATATTATTTTAAAGACATCTTACATGTTCTTTGATTCTAATGTCGAAATTACGGCAGGTTTTCCGCCGAGATAAAAAAAAAGCGGTTAAAACAAAGTTTGATTGTTTCATTTAATTATAATGGAAAACCACAACGTGATAGCTTCATACCATAGTATTTATAATTCAATTTAGTATGTGGTTGCACCTTTATGTTATAATTTACTCAGTGGGATCGTAATCAATTAATAGACAACTTACCTCAATTTACTGTACCTTTTTATGCCTTTCTAATGTCAAATTTATAAAGTGCACCAGCAGCATTATTCCTTCTTCTTTTATCATCATTATTTTTTGTTGTTATTTTTTTTTATTTTTTATTAGTTTCTATGTAAAGGTTGTACATGTGTGTGACTTAAGTAACAAATTATAAATTAAAGCATATTACTGGCAGTGCCCCACCTACCATCTAAATCTTCATACAAAAAATTTAAATTTTGAAGAAAAAAAAATCATTTTCGGCTTTAACAACATCAATAACGTCGTATTTTTCAATCTTAGCACTCAAGAGTCACGAGCCGCCACTGCCTACCACTTCCTTCCTTCTGTTGGTGGGCGAGCCTACGTCACATCGTATCGTGTCGTCTGCTTGTGAGGACGATTTTATTTCCTACGAAACGGGACAGAAGGAAGATACCATTAGAGATTGCCTTTATTGCCATATTTGCGAGTTAACGACTGTTCAGATCGTATTGTTTCGCTAAATGGCTCACTGCATAAATCACTGCCGATAAGTTACTGTCTTTATCGCTTTTGTTGGGACTTCCGTAAGTTACCTACGCATATATAGGCTTTTGTGACATCCCTCGCAAAGGTTTGTTTCTATAATCCAGTGATGCACAACCTTTTTAATTTTGAAATTTGAGTTGGTTCTATTTTCAACCGCAATCTTCGTACCCGCCGGGTGGCGCTGTCCAAGTTTCCAGAGAACTTATAGTCTATGTGTTGCCAATGAAAGAAAAATAATTGGCCACGAGAATATTTAAAAAGTACCTACAAAACCCGAAAGCGGACCTCTGGGCGCAATTTTTTCTTAAACTTTTGCCGTCGGCCACGAAATTACGTAATCTTTCATTTACGTGAATCGGAGAGGATAAATAAATGGATAATCGTAACTAAAACAAGTTGCGGAAGGTTTTAAAATCTCGACATTAAGAGCAATCCATGACGAAAATTCCACAATAATCGTTCTAACTTATGACAGTTGGAAAATCTGAAAAAAAGCGCCATTTCGTTCCTTCCCGCCCACTCTCATATTGCATAATTTTTCTTAGAGAATGTTCCATAGATCGTATGCAAGTACAAAAGTACCTACCCGAGAATGTTATCTACTGAAGTATTCGAATTTAATTTCCGGGTAGGTACCCAAGTTTTAAGAGCAACCTATCGGGATAGTATGAAAAAAATGCTTTGAAAGTTTATAATATTTAAAAAAAAATAATTTCTTGAAATAAAATAACGATTTTTTTTAATGCGTAAGCGATTTTACACGGTGCCATGATTAATACCTAAAGATTTTTGTGGAAAATAGATTCTTCTACGCGCATTGACCCCCTTTATTTTCTACGATCGTCGAGGATTTTTGCATGATCCTTCGGTATGCCATTTATAAGCTTCCTGCTTGACGGCCTCCGTGTTCGAGTGTTTAACATCCTCGACTATGAATCCAGAGGTCGTGGCTTCAAATTCTGGCGTGCACAAGCAAATTTTATTTTATTAATTTCACTATAAGTTCATTTATAGTAATATATGGCAGTGGTGTGCATTGCTCTATGACCAAAAGTAGGCTATGTGTAGATTTTTACCCGACTTTTCTATTCAAACACACATTTTTTCAAAAATATTAAAATATATTAAAGTGCCCATTTCGTGCGGCCAATTTTTTTATATGTATTTTTTATATGAATACCTCACAAGAGTCCCAACTGCTCCCAACCATCTGGAGCCAGTGAGACTATGGCATTCCCAATTGGGGAATGTTGTGAGGCTGAAGGTATGCGGGAGGGGAAGGAGAAGGGGAAGAGGGATGTGGAAAAATACCTGGCTATTCGGATCTGTCACTAAACACGGCTAAAAGCCATTTCAAGCAACGTTTCAATTCTGAATGGTGGTGTTTCACCAGGGCGATACTGAGAGTATCTTCCACTCTGGAACGTGCGCAAATACACAATATATTATTTTTAAATTAATTAATTGTGAAACAACACAAATTAATTAAATAAAATTTATGCCGGGATTTGAACCCACGACCTTCGGATTCGTAGTCGAGAGCCTTACCCCTCGACCAAGGAGGCCGTCAGATTTTGCGTAATAAAAAAATCAACAACATTAATTTTTTTGTTTTACCTTGGGAATATATTTTTTTTTCTCCCGCGACGCTTTATTTTTGCTTCATATGCGAGTAATTGTTATTTTAAATGGGTTCCGGTTTATTGGAGTATACAACCAAATGTGTTCTTTCTGAGAATATGGAAGTAACGGAAGTGAGTTTTTATTATTCCTATCGCTCGGATGTACGGGGCTATGACCAAAATATTTAACGGTTTCCGTTCTATTTTACAAAAATGCCAAAGGGTAGCAGGACTAACTTATTTGTCGTCAATATTTTGATTCAGCAGCCAGTAAATAAATAAATATATATATATTTTTTACATTAACTCCTCACATGAGTCCCTCAGGGAAATAATTTCCCTCGAGGCTTATATCATCTTTGGGGATGCCGTGTGGGGGGGGGGAGATTTTTAGTTTAACTTAGATTGATTTAGGGGGAATTTTCAATTTCTTCAAACGATTGGTATCCACTTTGTGGCGTCATTATTAATTAATTAATTAAAAAATATACTTTGTTTACACCACTTTATAAATATGTGAATACAAATATATCTATTAATTAATATTTGTCAAGTCAAAAACATTTTTCACCAATAAAATGTAGACATAATTTGTCTCGACGCCATCTATTGAGGGATTTAGCCGTTACAAGCCTTTCTCATACTAATAAAGATGGTTGTTTACAGGAATATAATAAAAACAGTAATTATTGAATAAAACACTAGTATATATTGATTAACTTGGCGGGTTTGCGATAAGCCGACGTAGCTCAACGGTAGAGCATCTGACCGGCAATCAGAAGGGTGCAGGTTCGAGTCCTGTCGGCGACATTTATCTTTTCTCGGAAGGTTTTTTCAATTTGGATGAGTGTTTCAGGCTAATAATTATTGTTTATAAAAACAAATATATGTATTTACTATTACATTATTGTTTTATTCATCTTTTATTTTAGTCAATTTAATTGTGCTGGTACTCAATCACACCTAAAATTTATAATATAAAAAATAAAAAAAATTCTAGATATCCCGCGATTGCTTTGGGGTGACGATATTGGTAAATATCTAAGTCAGTCCAAGGATTTTTTCTTTGCGAATTCCGTTCACAGCATTCACCCTACTTACAAAGTTTAATGAGATGTCAGCCAATACGTCATAAAATTTGGTATCACATAATATTTTCCAAATTATTTTGAAATCTCTTTTGCAAGAGTTCGTGAAATTATTAATTGCCGACCTTGTACGAAAGTTTTACTGAAATCGAATATTCGAAGAAATTCCAATTTAATTTTTTTTTTTATTAAATATTTTCTGTTGTATTATTTGTCGTTCAAATTTCGCGTTTGAACGATTTCACGACGGCACCACACGAATAATAATAATTCTCGTGCCCGTTCTATATTCTCCCACATATTGGATCAACCTTCTACAAATCCATTCGTAATCCCTTTGACGCATGCCTCGCTTGATACAAGGAATCCTTCACACAGATTGAATAGCGCCCTTTGTACCGGAATACATAGAACAGGGCAACTCACCCCCTCTTAGTTCTGCTCTCCTTGTAACATCGACCGACCCTGGGAACGGGATTGGGTTCACGCTTCAGTGATCAGTCCACAACTTCCACAACGAGTTTTTAAATTGGACCGAGATTAAATAATAACATTACTTCTTCAATAGATATAAAAATATTCTCTGGTGTCTTTTTAATAAAATTAATAAGAATTTTTTGTGTTAATCACTATTTAATATATAAATATTAACATGTTTCATTATTTGAATTATTTCTTAGTATACTGTCTACCTTGATGAGGGAAGCTTCGCTTCCGAAACGTGTTGATATTTTTATATTAAATAGTGGTTTATGGAAAACATTTCTTATTCATTTTAATAATATATTATTTGACTCTTAAATTATTTACCATTCTTAAGCTCAATTTACATCTACCAGCACCGCGCAGTGCAGACACGTAAAGTGGCAGGCACGGCAAAATTAGTTACTAACATTATCTATGAACACCATGTATGTATTTTCGTTTTATTGCGGTCAAGTTTAATTCGTAAGAACTCAATTTTTAATAAAAGTTTTTTAAGATTAACTTTTTTTTATTGTATAATATTAATTATATACAGTGGAAACTTATACCCGCTAAGCCACTGCAAGTAGCTTGTCAGCAGGAGTTTATTTCAACAATATAATATAATACAACAATAAATTACATCATACAAATGTAGGGCAAAATTATTATATTTAGGCGCTTGCATGTTGTGATCAATGTACGTAAGTTGAAAAAAAATTACAAAGAAAAAATAATGGAAAAAGCATTACAGTTTTGTTATTGAGATACTAGAGTCCAATTTTATAGCACCGATTTAAATAACATTATAAAAATGTCAATATCATAAAAAATATCAAAATTATAAAAGTACCAATATTATAAAAATATCAATATTATAGAGACATCAATATTTTTAAAAATATCAGTATAATAAAAATATCAACATTATAAAAACATTAATATTAAAAAAATATAAATGTTACGTAAATATCAGAAATATCACATCATCTGTAAGTATTAAATAAATTGAGAAATAAGACTAAAAAAATAAATATATATATATATACATACATACATACATATATATATATATACATACATACATACATATATATATATATACATAAAACATCAGTACAGGATGGTTACAATGAGGATAGACTTAAATATAATAGTAACACCGTAACAGTAAGTACACCAGATATCGAGGAGCTATACAACCAAGGAGATCGTCATATTTGTTACCATCAATACGCAAGGTTACTTTCCAAAAGCCAACACTTTAACATCAGTGAGAATTTAATCATAGGGCAATTGTTTTTAAATTCGTACGGCAATTTGTTAAATATAAATGGTACAATGTATACAAGGGTTCGTTGACCATATTTATTTTGAAATATTTGCACTATCATTCCTATATTTTGTGTGAAACGTGTATTGTGTACATGATCCACCACTGCCTTATACGGACTTTCAGATATATGTTGCAGTAGAATTTTATGCCACAAAAGACCACGAACAGGTAATACATTAATTGATTTGTACATGATATCAATGTCTCGCCTTTGCTTAAAAACTGTTTTACTTACTAGCAATTTTACCATGGCATTTTAAATCAGCTGTAAATGTTTTATGTTGGTCTTACAGGAGTGTCCCCAAGAAGTTAAACCATACCTTATAGTCGATTCTGCTAGAGACAAATAAATTAGTTTCATAGTTTTTATAGGCACATATATAGTTTTACCTTATGGAGTCTTCCTACAATGGCTCGAAGTCGCTTACAGAGGTTGGAAATTTGTACGTCGCATTTCAAGGTACAAGCCACCGTAACACCTAGATACACGTACTGGTTGACTAATTCGATACTTGTACACGCGCAGGGCTGTTTGGTATTATTGATGATGGTTACTAATGATGGTTATTATTCAATTTTTTAAACTAAAAAAATAATGTATGTATATATGTATATATCTATGAACACATTCACGCCTGTGTATTGTGAATACTCCCTTCTGTGTCGTTCCTGCCACTATACGTACATGTCTGCACCGCAGTAGATGTGAATAGACCTTTAGCCAAAAACCATTCCTTTTTTTTAAATGATGTAAATTTAATTTTAATAATGTTATTAAGTTCTGCAAGTATTTTTGTTTTTTTTTAAATTAACTATGTTTAGGCCACTTTGCGATGAATTATTTATATGATTCTATTTACCCCTACCCAATTTCAATTTCTTATTACCGGTGAAACCGATTTGCTGAGAAACCAAATGTGATAATGAAAACGCGTCAGCTCGCCTGTCAGGACCTTCGTCACGGCATAATATGCTTTTTTTATAGCGTGACAAAATCTTTTCAAAATGTATCATTCAAGACGATTTTTCTTTATTTTTAAATATATATATTTAATGAATGTTGGGAAAGGGTATTTACTATAGATACTATCCTGACTGCGTTCTCTATGTGTTCAGAAAACCGCTGGACCGCGGATGCTGTCGCTATTAAATAACTGTCTTTGCCATTCATTGACAAAAAACGTCTTTATCGTTCTGCTTCGCTTGTGTCGAGCACCAAAGTTCTTTTAAAAATGACTTAATTCGCCTATCCTCTCCTCTAATTCCCTACCTTTATGTAACCAACCATGCAGGCGATACAAGAGATCTTTTCTTATTTCTCCAGAAAATTCCTACACATAAATAAATAATAATGTTAAAACACTCGATTATTGAAAAAATATTCATAATATCCAAACAAACAAATAGAAAACGCACCGCAAATCTCTATATATAAAAATGTCTGTCTGTCCTTGATTTTCTCGAAAATTACTAGACCGGTTTTGCAGAAAACAGCACAGTCTGTTCTTATTAGTGCCGGGAAAGTTTTGCGAGTAGTTTGTATGAAATACAAAATGTAAAACTGTTGCTATAACGTTTTAAAATTAGTATGAAAAACATTGAGGTTAGCCACAGATTACATATTCTAAAGAAGAAGGTTTGTTTGGGTAGAATATTTTCAAAATGGGTAACACGTGTAGGTACCTACTTAAGAACTTTATCATTTAGATATATTTTGGAAAAATAAATGTTTCTTTGCTGCTTATATTAATAGTCGTCACAATGCATTAATTTCACTGTCAAATCAATTATGGCACCCAAAGGACAAGCAACTACGACTTTATTACAAAAAAAATGAACAAAGCCGGGTACACATCAGCTAGTAAGCAATAAAATTTCAAAATCCCCATATCACCTAAAATCTTATTTTTCTTTGCGGTGTGTTTTGCTATATCACTGTTTGAATATTATTTTTTATATTATTGTTACGATAATGAATATCGTGATTTATTACTGCGGATAAGGCTTTGCTTTAAATTTATTTTATTTTGAAGATAGTTTTTGCGTTTCGTCTCTCGCATTTTAATGCATTTCTCTTGAAGTTTCGCTGTTTTGCAGAAGAACCGTTTGTTGAAATTGATCGTGCCGCTTGAGAGATCTGTCGCTTGGAAAGCGTTAAATTGAATGAAAACGTCTGTCTGAAATTACTTTGATCTACTTGTCTATAAATCCTTTAATGGTACTCGCGATTACAGCTATGTTCGCAGTATTTCTTTTCATCTTACATTTATTTTTAACGCTGTTGAATATAAATAGCCAGTTGAAGTACCCGACTTAGCCCGGGGTTATGAATGGTTTGGATTAAAGTTTTGTGATATATTACCCTTAATCCTACCACCAGAAAATCTTTAAAAATTCCCGGATAGGTCAGAGGTCCTGAGTTCGAGTACCATCAGTTACCGTTACCGTTTTCTTTTGTGTCTTTTCGGTTTCGTGTTTAATTTTGTTAATATTATTTTCAATGATTAAAAACATATTAAAATAAGGTTTATAAGCTTCAATAAGTTAGTGCAAAAATAAATATTTTTCCTAGCTTAAATTTTTATGGAACTACATTCTAACACTCTTTACTTCCGTCAAGTATCACAATTCTGCTTTAAGCGGTGAGAAAGGGCGATGGTGATGGTGATGGTTTTTCGATGTCTCATATAGACACTGACCTTCCTCTTGTTTAAGGTCAAATGTGTAAAATTTGACCAAGCTCTTAATAAAACTGTAGTTTTGTATATAAAACAAACAAACAAGCACTGCCCGCCCGGACATTCCTCTTTATATAATAGAAATAATAATATAATATTTAATGTACTATTATACTTTATACTTTAAACTATTATATCACATATGTAATTCATTATTACTCTACAATGCAGTACATTAAATTTAAAAAAAAAATGCAACATACTTTAAAAAAAAAAAATACAATTATCATAAATTTTTTTTTGTTTCATCTTAAATTTACTTTATGGATTCTTTTATATTCTGTATATGTATATTAATATGAACTAAACTTATCAATTTGACTGTCCTAAAACGGGATTTATTCCTAGTTGGACCGTCAAAGCCTTCTTAAATATTTCTGTAAAATAAGGTGTGTTTCAAATAAATATTATTATTATTATTTATTTGAAACACATTATTTAACAAAAAAATGTATGAAAGCTTTGACTGCCCAACTAGGAACAAATCCTACTTTAGGACAGTCAAATTGACGAGTTTGGTTCATATTAAATGCCATTATACAAAATTAGAAGGGAAAAAGGCTAGTATTGACATAGTATGGTAATATAATATATCTAGAAAAAAGTATAAAGAGGTGTGAAGAATGGTGCAGAAAAAAAAACAATTGTATTATAGAAATCTACTTTTCTTTATGAATAATCAAAAATTCTAACATTTTATGTTTTCTTGTTACAGGTATGTTCCAGAAAACAGTCATCACGATTAAATCATTCGATTTTTGCGACACCAACTAATGTCACACAAGATAATTATTAACGTTGTAAACGGTATCCACCGAACGGTAAGTCTTTTATTTACCTAGAATATCAACACCAAAAAACAATACGAAACTCCAGCGAAAATATTATGGCTTATAAACTCCATTTTCATATATAGATCAACAAACGCCGATTCTGAATATATGTAAGTTTTATTATATAATATAATTAATTATGCGTAGAATTTATAAATAAATATTTCAAAGTGAATAAAAAACCATCTCATCAAAACGCCATGTTTCGTTGGTAGCATTGAAACGACGTCACACGGTTTTTCGCACCTAAATTCTTTCTGTGTTACCGTGTGACGTCATGCGGTCGCAAATCGGATTCCGATCATTTTGGTGGGCTTTAAAATATTTAACTTCGAGAAATAATAATATGAAAATGAACTTTAAAAAAAAAACTGGTATTTGAGTTAGAAATTCAACATTGGAAAAAAAATTAAAATGGACTAGAGTTTTTTATTGTTATTCGGCAGTGGTAAACACGAGTGTTTCCAACATCATTCACCTATACTACTGCAAATCGCATCTACGCACAGCGTAGCCGCCTTTGTTTCTTCCTATACACCAAACGCATAACTTTCATTGGCTATGCCGCTTTGATAGTCCGTGCAGTTTGGTCGTAGCTCGGCGACAGTAAGCACTCTTCGGCAATGTCGTCTAAAATCGTTAATCCATATTAATTATGTAAATAAGCTCAATGTCTGGTCTAATTTACGTCTATATTTACTATTGAAATCATCGTTGATTGCCTCTGTTCGCGGCCTCGTTGCTGACTCCTGTGCAGTCGTCAATATTGATTGTTGAGTCATCTCGTCACGTAATCGGATTAGGGGTCACTAACCGTTTGCTAATGGCATTATGGCGTGCAGCACTCGGAGACTGTCTAAGCCAGTGTGACAACTGGTCGCAGATATGCATTGAAAAAAGATAAACAAAACATTTATATGAATTAAATTAGCGATGCTACGATTATCTCTTCGGTGATTACGATTATTTAATCAATCAGCGTCCGATTATCGACATCCTAATAATGTCACTTTAAATTTAACCAACTATTTACGATCCATCGAAATTGTAATTAGTTACCGCTCTTAATCTATGTTAGTCTAAGAAATAATTTTGTTTCCTGAAAATCTATCTTTATGTACCTGTACATCTTTGACCGGTCAGTAGCTGATTTAAAACCGCGTCTGGGTCTCACCTAGGTGTCGTGAGTTGAATTCCTCGGCTGGCTAAGACCTCCATCGCGACACAAACAACATCTTCTACTTACTGTGATGGCAGTAGGATATTTTCAAATACTGTCAGGTTATTCATAACTCCGGAATGTTTGTCTTTCTTTTATTAAATAAACAAAATATATAAAGAAGAGTGTGTGTGGATGTACTCACTTTTTTAAACAAATCTACAGTTTTATTCCGAGTTGATGAAATTTTGCACACTTCAACTTCAAAACAAGGGGAAGGTCAGTGGATAGGGATAGGGGAAGGAGTAGGGGAAGGAGTACGGGAAGGGGAAGTGGAAAGGGAAGGGAAAGGGGTAGGGGAAACATCACAATCTCAAAAACTACTCCAAACCATTCATAACCCAGGGCAACATCGGGTACTTCATCTAGTATTATTATAAAGTGATCGTGATCAATAAATCATATTTCAGATGTAAAACGTATCTTCTATTTGTTATTGCACCATTGTCAGTATTAGTGATACTAGTTAGCAATTATGTTTCGTTTTACATTCCATCGTCAGGCCGCTAAGTACCTAGTCCACTACCGTTGTTCATTTTGGAATGCTCTTTAATGGATATATTTATATTTAATTATCGTCATTAAAATACTGCACTGCGACTATTGTTCTTACATTTAAAACGGCAGAGCTATTAAATCCCTTCAAAATAACTTCGCAATCATAACTCTCCAAAAATACAAGTACGCGCCCTCCATAGCGTACTTAGTGATCTACGGATTTTACATTTTTGAAGTCAGGTGCAGATTAGATTCCCACGCAGTGCAAAAATGAATTTTTAATTTAAGAGTTAATGAAACGTGATATGAGCTCACAGATGGCGCTAATTTATTTTTTTTAGAAGATAAGATTGACTTTAAGCCCTATAATTGTTGGTCATTATAAAAAAAACTATTATTAATGACATAATTAGAGTATTCATGAGCAAATCAATTATTAATACGAATATTATGATAATTTTATTGCTCAATACTTGAAGTGAGAAACGGCGCTATGCAAGTCATCCAATAATAATAATTATTATTATTATTCGAATTAAAATTTCTAAAAAGGTACATAATGTTATTACTTATGTTTAGTTATGGTTTATTACGAATATAATACAAAATTATGTATGGTAAAGCTTATCCTTGTTTTGTCATTTGGCATTCTAACGTCAAAACCGACCGGCCATAGATTTGGAGCGTTTTGGCGGACTTTAAAAAATTAAAATTTTGAAAATTATTTTAATTATGAAAACTATCTTTAGATAAAAAAAAAAACTAAATATACTGGTATTTAAGGTTGAACGATATTATTGATTAAAAAAATACTAAAAATTGAACTGGACTTCCTTAATGTGTGATTGTATTTAGATGTCGCAGATCCCTATAATTCCATATTTACTTCGAGAATGACATAATAACGTTTCCGCCTGCGATTCTCGATCTTCGCTCCAAAGCGCTCACCAATCAGTGTTGCCTTCATGACGGATTTCCCGTCATTTCTTCCCATTAGAGTGCCCCCGAAACGGGAGAATATGTATCTATCGGGATTTACAAGATAACTGATTTTCTGGTGGAATCGAATACAATTATTTATCGAAGAAAAGAAAAAGCGGAATTACCGAAATAATGTCTTTAATTGCATTATTTTATCGCACTGGTAATTTCTTCCGGAAAATATTTATTTAGCCTAATGTAGGTGCTTGCAAAGACTCCCCAAACTTTGGAAATTTCGATTTTGTTTTATTTATTGAACATCTATGTATTGGGTATTTGTCTCATTATCTCTTTTTTTCGTTTTTATTTGTTTTAGTGTCGCCGTTTACTCATGTGTGGGTCGTATGAGTCGTCACACCTATTCATTACCCACAGAAGTAATATATAAACATAGTTATATATGGTGACGCGTCGGACTGCAAGTCGTTGCCTTTACACGTACATTTCGGCGGACGTATTGGAACGAAGTGTGAGATCTCGAGTCTGAGGCGTACTTGTAATGTTGGCTAATGCGTAACAGACTTTTTTCGTATTTTTTAATTTACCACATTTCTTAGATTTTTAAAGAAATTCTTTAAAATTATTCCAGTTTTATTAGCTATTGCACTCTGCTTACTTCTCAATAAATTAACGTCATTACCGGTGAGGTGCAGTCCACAAAGGCTAAAAAGCTGTGCTTGCCCTTAGAAAAACGTACCATTAAAATAAATTGAAATATGTTATTGTTTTTATATATAAAAAAAAAACACGGTAAATTTCCGATAAAAATTATTTTATTTCAAAATTTTGTGAACATCTTATGTCACAATCGTTCTGCATCAATAAATTGTTTATTTTTGGTTACAACCTACCTCTGGCCATACCTTTGACTTTCTCAATCTATTTTTTTTTTGCGGGATACATAACGCAAGGCCATGCATCCGCATACTGTTAGCACTAAAGCTGTAAACAAACTTACCGCTTTAATCAGTATTTTTGTACCCTTTAGTCGCTAGTACCCGAATTCGAAAAACTACGCACAGGTTATCTTTGCACATAGAGCAATGCACGCCTCTGGTCATTACTAATTTTCAGAATATTTTTCTTCTCGTATTGTGGAAAGGTTGGGTGATACAGGCGGGATTTTGGATCATGAATGCCGCACGTGCACGTCTACTAGCCTGTCTTTGGCCAGGAGTTCTTATATATTATGTTTATACATTATTCATGATAATCTTGGATGTTTTAATGTCAACTTCACCTGGACGTTCAGCAAGACCTGTGGCCTTTCACACAATGCCTCCAGAGCAATAATCTTCTCAGCGTTGTATGTAATATAATTCTAGTGGTATGCCTTTATGTTATTATTATCTGTTAAATGAGGTGTAACGAATTATAGTTGCACAAATGAGACAATAATGATGCACGTTTCTGCAGATGATGGCGCGCATTGTCATCTATGCAAACCTTACACTTCCCGCGGCAATTATTTCCACGTAAATCGTATGATGTCTTCGCCGTATATTATTTGCGTAATTTTACATCGGGGATTCCCAAAGCGGAATGCTAAATGAAGTTTGAAGGTCTTTTATGGGTTTATAAAACTAGCTGATTGTACATAAAGTATGAAAATTGACGGAAAAAAATAAATTGCTTATGTATGACCCTCAGTTTTTATTTTCATTGAAGTCGTGCAAATTTAAATTAAAACCAGGGTTTTAACAAGGGTACGATTAAATATATCTCATATAAAGAAAGGGTTAGCGTTTGTCAAAAGAAGCAAGGCTAGCATTTCACAATGGAATCCTGATGTAATCCTGGCAGTACGACATTGAATAAGTTTAAGTAGAATTCAATTGAAAGTTCCTAATATAAGCTATTTAAGGAGTCATAAAACATTTAATCTTGAGTTGTTTAATGACAATGTTGCCTATTTCAATCCAATGTATCTAATGTGTAGATTTTACAATGATATAGAATGTGACTGTGTTTATAAACAGCCTCGCTTACTTAAAATAAAATCAAATTAGCCTTCTTCTATCACGTCATGGAAAATAATGGTGTCATCTTATATTATGCTTTATATTCTATTTCCCTTATTTCTTACTAGGTGGGGTACCCGGCTTCGCTCAGGACAACATTCTAGAGTGTTTTGTTACCCAATGGTGTTCTCGATTCCCTATTCCCGAATATTCCACAACATTCCAGTATGTTCCGGGACGATCTGGAATGTTGTGGAATGCTCTCAGGTACTTTTTTATAATATATATTGATTAAAATTAAGATTATCGAACCTTTTAGAATTTTCCAAAACCTTCTAGACTCACCGCCACACCCCGCCACTCATTTCTGAAAGCTTCTAGAACTTTCTCCTTCCATAAATTTCTACAGCTTTATTGTTGAACCTTCTAAAACTTTCCGGAAGACTGTTCTTGAAATTTCTAGAGAGGTAAACATCCAGCCCTTATATCTTCAAAAGCACGCCCTTTAGGTAAAAATGGGAACCCTCATCCTGGAGGGGGGATAGAGATCTACAACACCATATAACTCCCTTGATCGTATCGGGAATCGTTTCTGAGTTTTTGCCGGCCGCATGTTTTTTTGGACTTTCTTTTATAATATATATTGATTATTTAGTATATCTACCAAGTGATAACTAAACCAAAAATAATGTATCCTGTAAACATTTTTAACTAGCTTATTAGCACTTACTACGCAATTCCCAAAGCTAATTTCATAAATATGATCATGTTAATAAACAAATGAAACAGGCCGAGAGTCAGAATAACAGAAGAGTATGTACGAGTATGTGACGATATATGAAAACTGAATGAAGCAAGGGGTGTGTGCCATGATAGAGTCGCGTGGCTGTATGTCTTCGGACAACCGCATGTTTAGTTAGTTAATTTATTGGTTAGAAAAATACGATATTTTATTTGAACAGGGCATGTGACATTAAAATTACCAGGGTCACACGAAGAAGCAAGAGGTATAAATCCAAATCTAGATTGCGGGCTATTATTATTTGCGGGGAGGCTGCGGTACGTGTGCCAAATGAAGAATTACCGCAGAAGCCGAGCGGGGATTGCGAACCGCACTGAACCAACTGGCAGGAGCAAATTGCCTTCTGCCGAGGTGGTGTCCGGACCAATTTCGTTTTCGTAAATGACAGCGGGTGAGAAATTTCGTAATTGGAACGAGTTTTTTTTAAAACCCTTTCTAGAATGTTGGTTTGTTTGAATTTTGTTATTTGGGCTTTTTCAGACGCGTAATTTAACGTCGAGAATGTAATGAAATTACGAAAACATTTACTATCTTCTTCGTTACATTGAAAGTTTATGGTGGATACATAGAGTTGCTGAGATTTTTCAACCTTTACTAAGGTAATAATATGTTTTCGTAAAAAGCAATCATATTTTAGTTTGACGTATTAAATTAAATATAACAATTAAGTTTGTTTAAAACCACGGTATTTATTTTAATTTTTATGACCGATCGGTTTAGCTTAGCCTAAGCTTCTTCATCAGGGTACAAAATTAAACCAAACAAAAACTACACAGTGCCTGCTTATACACACAGAGGGAGACACAATATGAAAATAGAATAAAAAGAACAGTGAGATAGCAAAATATTACATTTATTATTTTAAGCAAGAGACGGATAATTTTTTGTTTCATTTAATGATATGTCGTTATTTGTCTCATACAGGACCCCCAGTTATTCTGTATTACCCAACTCTTTTTTAATACCACCCAAGAGACTGATAGATGTTTGATAGGGGAAGGAAAAGATGTAGAGGAGGAAGGTTAATGAATTTTTATGTCGTTCACTTATTTTAATATATCATTTTTTTTAAACTAGGTGAATACCACAAAAGATTCCCAACTGCACGGAGCCAACGGAAATATGTCATCTCTAGGGATCTGAAAATTTCGCGTCATTTTGGCATATTTCGTATTATTTTTGGTAAAATTCACATTATTTTTTGGAACAGCGATATTATTTTTAAGCAACAGCGTTTGTATTTTGCAACAATAAGGGTGTAATGTTCCCTTTTTGGAATTTTGCAATAAAGTGCTAATTTTAAATTTTTTAAGTTTTTATAAAACTCATAACAGTTTGTTCGCACAATATCACTTACAAAACCTATGCAAGTTCAACCCCGGCGAGGGCTGAAATAGAGAAGTTTTTGTTCGTAAAACGTTCGTTAGAGATTGAGCTAATGAGACCTGTTTGTCCCGATTAGACGGAGGTCCTTAATTCGATCCCCAAATGCAATTGATACAGTTTTTTCTGTGTCATTGTCTGTATCATGTTTCATTTGAAATTTATTAAATTTTTTTTCAATTATTACTAATTTTACCGTCGTTATGAAATCAAAGTTTTCATAAAAAAATAGAAGACAAACTTATAGATCAGAAAATATATTTTTCTTGGCTGTAATGGGCTCATTTTAATCATTATGTATATATAATGTTTTAAAGTTAGACTAGGAGTACCTACTGTTATTTTGTTTTTACTTGTGTGTACTCTTCAAACCTTGTTTAAACATAGATATATTTTCATATTATGGAATAAAACGCATTCTCCGTGTATTATCGTTCTAATCAGATTTGTGGCTAGATTTTTTGCGTGTAACTTTTTTTGTGCATTTATATGTTTACATTAATATGGCCTGCTATATGGTATTTATTCAAACGGTTCACACTACTTGACACGATAGACTTCGTCAGGTAAATAGGCAGATATCAAATAACGTGCCATACTATTTATTGGACTTAGTGAGGAAACGCTACTTTGTCTTATATGTAATTTTATATCACTACTTATAAAGTTATTCGTATTTTATATCAGTGACGATAATTTGGTTATTTTCTCACCACATTCTTTAAAATGCGTTCTATTTAGGATTGCTATAATTAGATTGTTAAGTTGCCGAAGATTGAAGAGCTCTCGATTACGGAAATGCATTATGTGTTCTGCTTGTGCCATCTAGCTTTTCTGACATGGATCTTTCACAGTTGCGTGCATTTCCCTATGACCAATGGTAGGCTGCAGTCTTTTAGATTGTAATTGTTTAACATAGAATACTTTGTTAGCCATGAGAAAGGCTATTTTAATTATTATCTTCTGTTGATTGTTGTAAAAACAAATTAAAAGTGTTAAAATTACTGAATTTTGTTTTTCAAGAAATGATTATTACGGAGGGCGCACAGCTTTTAAGCTTTTATGGACTGTATGCCACTGGTACTTACAATGTTTTAAAAATACTCTCTAATGTGTATACCTTCATATGCTTGATATAAATAATCTTGTCTGTAAATAAATTTCCACAGAGTTTCCACTTTTTTTTTAAATATCCCAACTCTCCGTGGAAAACGTTATTACCCTTTAAGAAAAATATATTTCTGTCTTGAAAATAAAAATGCCAACCAATAATTTTTTGATCTGGTAAATCAAAAATAGTCGCCGCCATTTATCTCGATCACTTCGATAACGATTAGGGAGGCGTGTAACGGGTGTTGGATCCGCCGCCTCGGAACCATTCATCGGAAAACCAACACGCATGCCATAGTTTACCCCGAGTGGTTCGCCACGGGAGGTGATGTAGCAGGGGTGCCCGGGTTCATGAGGGTGAGGTTTATCCAGATCTTGGGGGCGGTTGTGTCTACCCACCAAGTACGTGGCGGCCGGATCGGTAGAGGCCGGTTGAGGGAGATTCACAGCCGGGCATGTCCGCCGGACACAAATCTGCCGACGGCCACTCACACGCGGGGCGAGCGGAGCATTTCAATCGCAATTTGGGTTCCTTGCTGTGCGGCTGTGTTTGTTGCACAGTCAGAGAAACATAAATTATCGTAGACGCGCTAATGAATGGTCGAAAAAACAAAGAGAAAAAAAAAAGTCTTATTAATTTCCCAAGGGAATTAGAATTACGAGTGCCCGGTGGTTTATACATTTACCTGAGAATGGGCATATCGTTATTCGAAAGCTTAAGAAAACGTAAGATCCATTACCGAAAGAAACGACACCCAAATTTATTTCCTATCGTAGTTTTCATCTGCGTCGTGAGTTATTTTTGGCAGTTTGCTACCAACTCACCGTGCTCTCTTGAAATTATTCAAAACTGCTCTATTTTATTTTATTTATTTAAGTTTTTAATCCAACAGGACTGGGTGCAAACCCAATCTGTCATATTGCATGAGATATAGGTGAGAGTGGCCTGCCTGGCATTCCTGGATGTGAATTGCCCGTATTGGACCTCTTCAGCCGGACTTTCTCGACCCGTCCCCTTACTCTGCAGTGGGAGGGATGGATTCATACGCTCGTCACTCCTGATCACACAGACCCCCAGATTCTTACCCACCCTTCATACCCTTTTCCTTCCCAGAACTTCTTCTCGTTCCTTAAAAAACCCTTCACTCAGCATCCCGAAAAGATGACAGAGGTCCTGAGGGAAATTAGTTAGTTATTTATTATTATTAGTTAGTTAGAAATTATTAGTTAATTAGGGAAATTATTCCTTGGGGTCTCCTGTGTGAAGTTAATGTTTAAAAAACTGTCGATCTTACAACCTCCGGATCGTTATCAGCACACTAACCGCTATTGCAACCAAAAATACGAGATAATAAAGGAAATCTCCATTTTAATAATAAAAAAAATCTAATAATGTTTTCACTAGAATACCGTAATGATAAATCACGTCTAGCGGGTAAGCCTTCTATTACGTAATAATAATACATTATCTTTTTTTTATCATGACGTACTACAATCTCACATAGTACAACAATAACATGATTGATTCTCGTTTTTGTATCATTACCTGCGTGTTATTATTTCACGTCAATCCTTCTATCTTATATCCAGCGCCCGTCGTACAGTAGCAACTTTGAAGCGGCGAGCGATCAATCAACGAATCAATCATTTCACATCGAGATATTTTGTTTACACGGAGAGCATGGAAAAAGTATGGATTCCGTGCGCGCTTTGTATTATTGTAGATATGTTGAATATAGCCGGTTTTTCTTGTTCAAACAAAACCGCTCAGTTGTTTTCAATAACAGTTGTGAAATGACATTTATCGCAATCTTCTCTAAACCAACACGCCGATGTTATTCCAAGTTTATTTTCAATTTTATATGCTCTTATTTCGAGTGTTGGACTGATGTCGCTGCTGAACACAAGTTTATGACTGGGGGGGTATCGTTTCACTTCGTATCGGGCGTATCGTTTCACTTCGACCACCTAGTTATAATGTTCAACGAATGTTACAGAAAATTTCCACAAATCTGTAAGTAACAGATTCCGAATATGAGTAGGCAGGTACTCTTGAACAGTGTCATCAACAAGTTGCAACAATTCTATAACGGGCAGAACGAATATTGCACGCTTAAATATGTTTGTAACATTGAACTAATGTCTCTAGAAGTTGCCACGGATTTTTTTTCTGCACTCCACCCAGGAGGCCCTGAAGGAAATAATTTCCCTCAAGACCTATATCATCTTGGGGATGCTGCGCGGTTTTTTAGAGGATATAGGAAGGAGCGAACCTTGGTAGGAGGGAGGAAACAGAGGCCAGCAGATCATTCCACAACCTAACTGTTGTACACAAGGGTCGTAGAAGCGACTCGTTCTAATGTGACAAATGTCAACCGTGTATAAATATTGGGCGCGCGTTTGGCGTGTTTCCCGACTGTGCGCCGGTGCCGAGGGGATCAATGACGCTAATTCCTCAAAGAATCTTCCATTAAAATACCGGTAGAACAAGGACAGCATCCGTTTGTTAATATAGGCGAATCTATAAAACGAACAGCCCATTTCTGAACAGAGTCACGGTCTTTTTGATAGATATTTTGGGGTTCCCGACCAGAGGTGGCTGCCAAATTGGTGGCGCACTTGCGATTCGTATAGGGTCAGCAGTTGTGTACTATTAAAGTATCTGCGGGCTCTGTACAGTAAGGCCAGCCTCTGAGAGGCTAACTTTTCTCTGGCTTCGATGGAGTCCCCATACCTGATCTGGTATTTTAGTGTTACACCAAGCATATCGATGGAGGGCTTGTTGGGAAGATTGCCTCCATTAAAGGAGACTAGATTGTCATTTGAAATGTATTACTATATCGGCAGGTACGCTTCGGTCTAGTTGTAATGTTCAACGGATATTATTTGAAGTTGCCACAAATTTATAACAGTCATTTGAAATACGCTCAAAACTGGTTAAAGCGATGGACTACATCAATTGAAGTAGTCACAAATGTATAACTCGCGTTTCCAGAATGTCTCGCAATATTATGTTGTCGCGGTCAAGTTTAATGTTATATTTAAGCCTCCACGAGCTGTGAAGTATATCGAAGTTTTCACAAATTTATAACTGGCCATTGCGGTATCCTGAAAACTGTTTAAAGCGTTGGAAGGATATCAATTAAAGTTTCCACAAATTTATAACTGGCCATTGCGGTATCCTGAAACCTGTTTAAAGCGTTGGAAGGATATCAATTAAATTTTCCACAAATTTATAACTGGCCATTGCGGTATCCTGAAACCTGTTTAAAGCGTTGGAAGGATATCAATTAAAGTTTCCACAAATTTATAACTGGCCATTGCGGTATCCTGAAACCTGTTTAAAGCGTTGGAAAGATATCAATTGAAGTTTCCACCAATTTATAACTGGCCATTGCGCTATCCTGAAACCTGTTTAAAGCGTTGGAAAGATATCAATTGAAGTTGTCACAAATTTATTACTGGCATTTCCAGTATGTCACGCAATTTTAATGCAGAATTTACGCTTCGATGACTACCTTTTTTTGTCGTGCTAACAAAGTAACATTAAATCCGCTGCAAGCAGATAGATAGTGTTATCTTGTTTATGCACAGAGAAAATAAAACATGGAGATAACTAACACGCAATGTGAAGAAACCAAAATAAGAGTCTCCAATTTAAGTAAAACGGCAACTAATTAAGAAACCGAATATTTACTATCACCCTTTTTAGAAATGTTTTGTAATTTGCTTACCGCAGTCAAAATCACGCGATACGAACGGCATTGAACTAAGCTTGTGGCAAAATGGGCGTCACGTAACCTTTGCTTCCAGCCGTCGAAATTATATTTAGGGCAAGTCTATCAATTCTGACGTCAGTGTCTTTACGTAATGCGAACGAGAGGCACGTGTCTAACGCCGGTAGGAAGAGTTGGCTATTTCACTGCGAGCCAAAAGTTTCTGCCAAAATTGAACAGATTCACCAATTCACGGCCAGATTAGATGACATTCATAAATTACATTATTATAATCCACGTCGATTTAATGTTCAGATGAAATATCTATGTCGACTGACGATATAAATCTTACGGAATATTTAACGACTACGACATGAAAGTGACAATCTTATCTTCTGGTTCTCAGAATGCACGGAAGTAAATAAACATTAGGTCTATGTTGACATAAGATTAACTAAGTAATTGGACATAGGTCCGTAAATAATTAAATAAAATAAAATAAATATAAAACTAACATTAGAAGAGAGTAAAACAAATATTTTGAAACAATGCCTGCTATTTTACAATGATAGAAACTGATATGGGAATTTGTATAATATTTTGAAACATTGGCTGCTATTTTACAATGATAGAAACTGATATGGGAATTTGTATAATATTTTGAAACATTGGCTGCTATTTTACAATGATAGAAACTGATGTGGGAATTTGTATAATATTTTGAAGCATTGGCTGCTATTTTACAATGATAGAAACTGATAGGCGTTGGGAATTTGTATAATATTTTATTTGCTAACTGATGGACACTTCTGCAAAAAGGGCAGATAGAATAATTTTTATCGGATATTTTGGAATCAGATAAAGTCTATAGTCTAAATATTGCATGGGATATTATTGAATAACCCATTACAACAACTCATAACTCAGGTAAACACAATATTCCATCCGTCCACTGGAAACCATGTTGATAATGTTATTTGAATTATTTAGATATTAATGGCCTTTATCACTAGCGACAACATTCTTGTAAAAACATAGCGAAATATTAGTTTTAAATTTCACAAAAAAAAAATACAGAATATGACTCTTCTACCCTAACATAAAAACATATTTCTATCAATTTAATTATAATAACAATTCTTAAATTAATACAAGAATTTGTTCGCTAGTGTGGAGGACCGTTAGTCTTGATGCGCTTCGTCCTTCTTGAGCTTACGTTTCGGACGGCCTTACAGTGTCCATTATTAGGGCAGATGCTTGTACTAAAATGTAAGTTTATTATTATCATTGAATATTATTATATTTGAATGAAGACATATGTCGCCACTGCTGACTTGGTACCTTTTGGTACTAGCCCATTCAGTACGCGCTCTGTCTCTCTTACTCTGCCTGACATCGACATCGTGAACCGCAATTACATTTGATAGATATGACAATTTCATAATGGTGATGAAACGAATTTCTGTATTTTAAATTTTGAGGTCCGAATGACCAGATTTTTGAATTACGAAACACCCACGTCGCATTTCATGTGTTCTTCTTTATTCTATGATTATTATGTACCTGTGTTTTATTATAAAATATATAATAATTTAATAAATAGCCATGCACAGCTGCCGCCAAATCGCAGTTTGTCCACAGGTTCTATTACTTAAAATTGAAAAAATAATTGAAAAAAAGATATTACCAGAAATCTTGTAAAACTGCACATGTTCCGAAGGCATTGAGGTGCAGCTACTTCCTTTACAATGTGTTCCACTATTTCTTTCCTGGATTATCCAGTTGAGTAATTTTTTTATCTCAAATTCAAATAAAACACTTTGTTGTAAAGTCATTGTTAGGCGAGTACTTTTTTTTTAATTTTCGTATTCTTCTGATTGTGTAGTGAAAAAATATAAGGTTTTGGAAACACTGATAAAAATAGGAAAACAATCAATGTCATTACGAACACAATGAAAATAAATATAAATATGTTTCCCGATTTTTTTTTAACGTCATTAGAGAAAGTGAGATAGCGAACGTAGCAACACATGAGTATAAGAAAGACAACCTCCTAGCAGTAGATCCTATCGTAGTGTAAAGTAGGCGTAGTGTCATCTCATTCACACCCGTGATATTCGACGAATCTTTGAATTACGAAAACGACGTACGGACGCACATACATCGCTTTCAACAGACATATCTTTTAAATGTCCGTCTTTGTCATACAAAAACTATGTTTGAATTAAGAATTTACTCGAAACGTAAGAGTGTTTGTTACTTGCTACATTTTGTGTTAATTTTGTTACACAATAACGTGTCTATAAGTATCTAATATCATTGCTTTTAAAGTACTTCTCGGTAAGATAACGGGAAAACAAAAATATAGGCGTTAGCCCACTTAAAACTACGCGTGTTTTGTGAATAAACGGAAATAAAATAGAAATAACACACACTTTTCCGTATTTATAAAGTTAGTTTAGCAGGAGCTCACATCAGCACATCAGCACATTCTAGGATTATTTTATTATGTACTAGTATATGCTAGTAGGTACTCTGGTTACAAATTATGATTAATTTATCAGCTTACACTATGTTTGCTTCCCGAACAAACCATAAAATGTGACTAAATATACAACTTAAGTCGAGTGGTATATACATTCTAATAAAGTGTTACGATAATGAACGAGGAAGTTAAGAGGGTGCTTGGACTTTATATACAGTCATTATGTCAAATGTCACGCGACAATAATTATTATTGGATCATAACATTATGCTGGCGCCAATTGTTATTCTTACAAATTCGTTTATGCTCTCACTAACACATGTCATCATAATATTATGACGGTATGTGTTGTTCATAATGTTCGCATTTACTATTATCTCATGTCGTTTATTATCTCATAGCTTCCGTTGCATAGAGAAACCAAATTTGATTGTTAAATTTAGTAATCATAACCAGTGGCGGCTTTCTCGAGGGAGCATATGAGCAGTAAACTTCCAAACAGTAGGAAAGACAAACATGAATTGTAATATTATTACATTTTGAACAGCGCGCCAACAAAATTCCTTACTAAAAAAATCGTCCGTAGGAGCGTAATTCAGAACGCACCTATGGATAGATAATTCCTTTGGAATATTTCATGCGACCAATATTCTGTCTCTTAGAGTGAATGGTACGCACCTCTATTGTAAAATTCACCAGATTTCACTTTCGGATAATATAATATTTATGTGCGCCTCGAATAAAAACGAAACATAATAACTTAATATTTGATACAAAAAACATTAATTTTGCATTATTTCGTTACGTAAAAAATAAAATCTGTTGGTTTTTGTTTGTACCATTTCGTACATTTTTACAAATATTTTATGTTAGC
The DNA here is from genome assembly GCA_022606495.2 of Halesus radiatus. Classification (NCBI taxonomy): domain Eukaryota; kingdom Metazoa; phylum Arthropoda; class Insecta; order Trichoptera; family Limnephilidae; genus Halesus; species Halesus radiatus. The sequence goes on along the minus strand of JAHDVE020006428.1, from coordinate 48,044 downwards.
ACTTTGCCAATCCAATGGAAACTGAGCAAATTTTTAAATGAACGGAGCTTAAAATGAATTTATTTTTCTTATTTAAATTTTGATTAAACTTCCACTAAGAATGACCACGAACCACCACTGATCGTAACATCGCAATGAAAAGAACGAATTTTAATTTAGTGAGCACTCATTGTCCATACTACATACATAAATGGTGGCGGGAGACATGGATAAAGTCGGCCACATGTCTATCTTTTTTGTATTCGTTGCTTTGAGATAAATAAGTCTTTTTTTGGTGCATGTAATTTTAATAGAAAGCACACGATTGTTATAAGACTGGTTCGAATTTATGCCACATGAACTGATTCTTAACGACCTTCCGCGCTAGAAAACAAATATATAATTTATAAGTGGCAAAAAAGATAAATGCAGCTCTGCCACCCTAACATTATTGCGTTTAACCTTCAAGCGGTCGCCCGGCGTCGAAACAACCGCGCACGCCCCTTTCTCCCCTGTTACGGACTTATCATCTTATTCATCTGCTCTTCCGGGCAACCTGAGATAGAGATATAATGAAACAATGAAAATACTATTCATCCCTCTCACATCTACCGCCGCGCGGTGCGTAGAATTCAAAGTTCAGTCGAGTGATAAACGCCCAATCGATTATATGCGCCTAGCTTAAATACCTAGAAAAACGAGCATGAACCACAAGGAAACATTGAGAGTCCTGCTCAAAAAAGGAAGCAATCGAAAATCCACAGCGCACCATGCACAAGAAATAATATCTGTTGCGCGAACACCGCTTTTATTTGCAACAAGTACAAATGATAATACTGTTAATGAATCTTTGGAATAATTTTATTGAACATTATATTGATACTCGATACAAATTATTGTTTAAAAAAATTAAACTACAACATGCATAATGTTTAATAGTTAAAAATATACTTTAATATTCCGTGGGTCGATTAGGCTACGACCGACTTCTATTATAAAATCCCGCGCGTCCGCTTGAGGGTTAAAAATATATATTTTTTTTTAAATTTCTAATTTATATTCCCCTAATACCCTATAATGAACATCTTAATTCTGTGGGCTTTCCTATATCCTCAGCAGGAGGAATGTTATAAAGTATTTAGCGAAAGTTTCAAATTTAAGTTTGTATCTTATTGCCATACTGTGGCAATACTATTTTTTTTTTCATTCTATTTTGTATAATGGCAATTAACATAATCTAAACTTGTAAATTTGACTGCCCCAAAACGGGTTTTTGTTCTCAGTTGGGCAGTAAAAGTTTTCTAGTTTTTATTGTTTAATAATGTGTGAAAAAATAAAACAAAGAAATTGATAGAAAAATGTATTCAGTCATATTAGGATAGCAGATTTGCATTTTAGATTTTATTGTGATTTATTGCTTAGATCTTCGATTGAATGATAAATTTGGTGTAACTATTACAAAAAATTGGTCAGTAAAGTAGAGGGCTGTTGAGACGTGTTCCATCGATCTGCCCAAGGGCCCGATTCCGGTTCTTTTTAAGGCCCCCAAATATCAAAATATTTGAGGAGAGCATACCATGGACCTAGTCAATAAAGTACTTGGGACTCGTTTTAAACTCAAAACTCACTTCGAAAAATCATATTCAAGAAAAAGTTATATTACAAATTGCGCCATAAGTACTCTCTACCCCATGATTGGTAAGAATAGTGAATTATCCGCAGACAATAAAATATCCCTATACAAAAAAAAGTACTATCAGAACCATATTTTCATACGCTGCACCTATTTGGGGAAACGCACCAAAAACACACATAAAACCCTTACAAACCCTGCAAAACAAGGTCATTCAACTTTTTTTCATGAATACCGCACAAGAGTCCCAACTGCTCCCAATCGTCTAGAGCCAGTGAGACTGGTATACCCAATTGAGGAATGTTGTGAGGCTGAAGATATTGGGGAGGGGAAGGAGAAGGGGAAGAGGAAGGTGGGGAAAATTCACCAGGGCGATACTGAGAGTATCTTCCACTCTGACTAATATTGAGTGCTCCTTCGTGGATCAGGGTTAACACTCTACACAAAGACACAAACATTCCTCTGATAAAGGAACTAATTAAAACACAACCATTTTATGCCGGATTACCCGGCCACGAAAACCCAAAGATAAATTCGCTATCAAGCTATGATGCCAATTCTGTATTTAAATATAAAAGACCAAAAACGGTCCTCCGAACGGAGTAACTCCTGAAGCATCTCTGCACTTAGTTTTTAGCATAGGAGTATGTTTCCCATTCCCATAATTTTAATAAAACATCCAAAACTTAAAGCTTAAAAAAAATTATTATATAAGATTATTTTTATAATAATGGTATTCTGAATTTAAATTAGACCAAAGGTTCTTTTTAAGGATGAGATATTGTCCTAATCCTTAGGGTTAAAGACTTTTTGCCGACTGTCCAAGACGTTGGCTAAAGAATGGACTTTTTTTAACAAGCACAGAATTAGCTCGATAATCCGTTAATAAATACAATAACGCTAATTAATATTTTGAAGCTCGCGAGAGGCTTAAGCGGTCACAGTCAATCAATGACCGTGAATATAATACCGTGAATCGAATATTTTAAATACAGGGTTATTCAAAATGATGGTCCCAATTTATTACCGCTCCTGAATTATTCGTTAGATGTGAATGATCTCCATAGCATTTGAAAGAGAAGGCCTGTAACTTTCGAATCCCACCTAGATCACCCATAGTTGCGCAAACGACCGCTAGAGTGTTCGCGCCGCCAAGCAGCCATTTTTATGTATTTATTTACGGTGACTGACCATTGAAAAACATTATAAAATATGTTATATACCAGTACACATACGCAAATCATTATTCTAGTATCAAATTAAATTAAATGTAGACGGTTTTGTTCTTTTTGAAAAATCAAAACGAACTGTTATTTATGAACCCCTAACTGTTTGCCCAAACTATTGAAAAAAAAACGGCAAACGGATAGTTCCTATTGGACGACGAACTGCTATTTGGTGATGGTATGACAAAAAATATTTTTTCCTTGGTTTTCGGATTCCTTCTATCGCAACAAATATTATGGATGATTTATCCGTAAATTCTACGCGGGTGTTAAAGCGAGCTAAAAATGTTGAGATTCGTAAATAATCCAAGGCAACCGTAATGAGTAAGACTAAGGAAGGGAAGCTTAGATGGTTTTGGCATGTAGAACTAATGAACGTAGAAAGGCGTGTAAGGAGAATATATGACGCTAATGTGATGGGAGAAGCAGGAGACGCCCGAGGAAGACATGGCACGATCATTGAATCAAATACTTGGGTTGGGCCATGTCAGCTGTCGGAATAACAGAAGAGAATGTGTGAATGAAGCAAGAATTGTATGCCAAGATCGAGTTGTTTGGCGGTCCGTCCTCTCTGCCTACCGCTACGGAGAAACGGCGTGATGGTTAGTTAGTTATATATTACCATGGACTAGGAGTTGGTTTATGGTAGCGAACATTTGATAGATGATTTTTGTAACCGCAGTGTGAAATAGGACGTACTGCCCCTCAGTGGTTCTCTAGTACGTACGAGTATATGAAAATTTATCAACTCTGAATAATAGCGTTTATGTTTTTATATTTAACAAATTACGTCAAAAAATACTCATCTCTGGGACAAACTTCCAAATTTTGTTTCATATAATAAAAATGCATAATTTAAGAACTCTACAGGTATTCCCATTTTATAATCGTAAAAAAATGTTTTGTACTCTTTCCAAAGACACCGAATGATTATTATAACCAGTGGCGGCTCGTGACTTTTGAATGAGCTAGGGTGCTAAAATTGATGTTGAAACCGAAAATGTTTTTTTTATTTTTTTCAAAATTTCAATTTTTTGTATGAAGATTTAGATGGTAGGTGGGATACTGTGCTCCTATATATATACAAAATATCATACAAAAAAATTAAATTTTGAAAAAATAAATAAAAATGGTTTTCGGCTTCAACAACATCAATAACCCCAGATGCGACTGAAATCTTTTTACTTTCTGTCCTTTTGTCCGGTTCCATCTTTCATTTAGGTTATGTTAATATTATTTTCTTCGATGATTAAACATCAATAACGTCGTATTTCTTAATCTTATCACCCTAGCTCACTCAAAAGTTACGAGCCGCCACTGTTTTTGACTACTCTATTCATTAAATTTAATAAAAGTATCCGAACGTAGAATTATTTGCGATTTAACATGTTTAACAATGAATTAACAAGATTGTTAATTCACTGTTTTATACCCCTGAGAGTGCTATATTTGATTGCATTTCATGTAATTAGTAGGACAGCTACAAGACAGTACCTACCATTTTATTGTGACAATTAGCGTTGCAATATTATTCCTCTATGCGACGGATTCAACATCTGGGGAACAAATACTTCGATGTTGTTGATATATTTGATCATCATTGTTACAGTATAAGCATGCATTAGTGCGGATTTTTCATCCAGTATAATAGTGTCAAATTATGGTGTTTCTTTTTTATATTGTCTATTATAATATGTTCTTTTTCAATATTATTTGTAAAAGAACATGTATGGGCGTAAATAAATAAATGAATAACATGGAAACCGTACTGGGAATTTATATTCTAGACGTCTCCGCACAAATGTACAGTATAATATTTTGATTGTGAGTAAATTTTTGAATTTGTGGGTTGATTTTATTACGATGGTGGAGTAAAATGGGTACTATGCAGCACAAGGTTTTTTGTGTTAGTGAGTTCTGTAAAACTGAGTCGGAAACTGTCACCGTAGTGTAGTGTATATTTCGTCTCCATTCTAATATTGAACTTCCAACTAGAAGATCATTTGTCTTTGGTATCATTAATATGAGCAAACTCGATGTCTCTTAAAGGAAAAAACCCGGACCGACCGCGTGTATCGGGAACGAGCGAAATTGAGTCCATCATTTTTTTAATAACCTGTACAATACCAGCTGTGACCTATTTAAATAATAATTTCAACGGAAACAGCCAAAAATGCTCACGTGAACCTAAAATAAATAATATACATTCGGTTATTTTAATGATATGTCTGAATTTTAAACATTTGACGAACCGGAATTTTGAACATAAATAATGTACAGGGTGTATCAGGGCGTATCCGACGAACCGGTGGGCAGTGACAAAAATGTATATATTTTTTTGTTTAAAATTGACTAAAAATATATTCATCGGATTCGAAATGGCATCTACATTCTTGACTTCTTAAATATGTTTTATTGTGTGCATACCGCACAAGAGTCCCAACTGTCCGGAGTTGGTGGCATCCTAAGGCCCCGTTCCCACCACTATTGAAAAAAGTTTTAAAAATTTGATAAGATATTATTCCATTTAAAAAAAGGTTTATGTACAGATAAAGTTCTGCTGCGTAATTATTGTTACGCGTGGCAGCTGTTTCGCCTTCCGAAAGCCTTATCAAACTGTGGAGAATTCACTTACAGACGGTCGGTTTATCTTACGGTATTAATTTCCTAGAGTCATTTTTATTACCACTGGTTTTATCATTTGTCGGTTATTTTGATGGTTTTTCCACTGCAAGGTTTCCCTTCTGCATTACTTCAAATAAGCTAAGGAATCGATGGTCGTCTGTCGGGTGCGTCCTGATACACCCTGTACAATACTTCTGGTTAAAGAATAACTGACAGCTGTCAAGAGCAAGGCTCTGACACCGTTTCGGCGGACTTTTCGCGGAATTGGCAGAAACACCAGGAAACCAGTCACTTCTAGTTCGCTGACCTAGTCGAAAGCAGGTTCTCGCGATTCCGTATTAATGTATATAATACAAAGAGTTATGATGACGATTAAAATTAGCATCCGAATGTCAACAAACGATGATGTTTGTTGACATTGAATTGCTAATCATTATATTTCCGTGCCACGAAATAAATTTTAACACATATTTTCACGCGCAGTTTCACGATTTTTCTATTACTCGTATTCGACACGTATTTTTTTTACAGTATCTCCACACAGGAGGCCCTGAGGGAAATAATTTCCCTTAAGGCCTATATCGTTTTTGGGTATGCTGCGTGGAGTGTCTTTTAGAGAATAAGAAGTGAACTCGGGTCTTGAAGAGACCCATGTTGTTGGAGGGAGGAAATACAGAAGCCGGTAGATCATTCCACAGTCAAGCTGTTGAACACGAGAATGAATCATAGAAGCGACCAACTCTCATGTGACAAATGCCAACCGTGTGCAGATGTTGGGCGCGCGTTTGGCGTGTTTCCCGACTATACGCCGGTGCCGAAGCGATCAATGACGTATTATGTTTTTTTCTGGATGTTTTTCGTTTTACACGTTACTATTGCCCAGAGCCAGTGGGGCTATGCCACCCTTGTTTTGGCTGAATGAAAAAGGCTGAACAGCATTTACCTATCTCTATTATTGTATCGGAACCACTCAACCCACTCCTGTCCATTGTCAATGTGTCAGATTCGGACGTCAAATTGCATCGTATGTATACCCGGCCTTATTCGGGATTTTTTTTTTGGAATAAAGTTATTAAGTTGTGAATTCTTGCTTGTCGTTTTGGTGCCATAATTGATTTGACAGCGAAAGTAATGCCTTGTGATGAGTATTACTATCTCTAAATAAAGAAATAAAGAAACATTCATTTGAAAATTTCATTTCATTTACTTTTCAAAATGTATCTAAATAATTAAGTTCTTAAGTAGAATTTGAATTTTGGAAATATTCTACCCAAACAAACCTTCTTTTGAATATGTAATCTGTGGCTAACCAGAGTTTTATATAAATATAATGAAATTAATAAAATCGTATTCTTTCATTTATTTACGTAATAAAAAAAAACACTGTGACTGAGAAATCACATGACGTCTACAAGAGAGGCGTGCATTGCTCTATGATCATAGGTAGGCTGTCTGTAGTTTTTCATTGAATACTTGAAAATTACTATTTTATTATTGACGTTGTGACCAACTGAATAAATGGGTGTGAAAGTTCTTTCATCGAGATTCCCTTTATATCCCCAAGATCTTCGGGTGTTTCTCACCCTACCCCCCAGATACACTCTTCTTAAGGAGTACTCCGGATGGCTGCTGAAATGCTTCGCTGGGAAGAGTGTCGGAAGCAGGAAACCGCTTTGCACTGCTCTGGATGGATTGCCCTGGTTTCGTGGTTACGGTCTATTCTGGATAAAAAAAAATTCTTTGGTTTATTTGTACACTCCCGCATTCCATCTTGGATTACTCCGGTTATCGACAGAAGGAGCCACTAAGGGCTATATTTTGTCGTCGTCAGTACCTGTACTAACCAATTTGATGTTCGTTTGTGACTAACCTCATTCCATACGAAAGCTGTGCTGGGACACTTGAGGGCTTAGAGTCTTTTAAATATTATAGATTCGTTTTATTTAAAAAAAATGGAGCCCTCGACTTGCGCCCTGAAGCAGTGACCATAAGTTACTTATACCGGGGTGGGAAAGTGGTTTGTAATAACAACTATACATTAACAGAAAATTGTCTTTCGTTATTTGTATTTTCTATTATCGTTTATTGGTGTAGGCACAGCTTTTCAGTCTTTGTGGACTGCACGCCACAATAGGTACATAATATTTATTATTTGATGACAAGTAACTCTGGAATATTTATCTTTAAAATAACTACCTGTTTTATGTCTATATTGTCAATTGGATCACTTAGGTTAGGTTAGGTTTGTCCAAAGCGTCCGGTTCCCATTCGGGCGTCGCGAGTTTAATCCTTTTGCTGAGTCGTCCACCAACAACATATTAAGCTTATAATGATTATAGTAGGAAAAATTCAAATATCGTTATGTTTTTCGTAACCAGAGTATTTAAAAGAAATATATAAATGACGTCGATAACATTAGTCTCGTGTTTCAAAATAATGAGCTTTGTTTTTCTTCAACAATGTTAATTTTGAAATATAACCAAAATGGCGGTTGATGAATGATGCCCGCCACCGACTTTTGTTTCAAATCGGGCCAAATTCTTTGAAAGTTACGCCATTAAAAGTTCCTCTGATGAATGTCAGGCCCTCGAGGATGGCGTACGGCCCAATTTATGTAGGCCGGATTACTGCTCGGATTTCCCTTGCAATCAAATGCTTGTTCCGCCCTTATTAAAAGATAATTTATTTCCGCCGGGAAGAAGCAAGGAGATTCAAGAAGGGGGGAGAAGATACAAGAAGAGCCAACAATGAACAAGAAGAAATAAGCAAGGTCAAGAAGAGGCAAAAATATAGTCCCACCTACAATGCTACAGTTGTTTATTACGAACAACTGATAGCATTCTGGGTGGGACTATCTATCAAATCATGCATCATTTCTAATTGCTAATTTGCATTCGCTAAACATCTTGATGTTTATGATAAACATCTTCTTAATTTTCCCGGCTACCTCGGGGAGCCGAATTAATTAAGATGTTCTTTATAATGCTTTTTAGTGAATATAAATTAGAAATTAAATCGCGAAAATCTAAATATTTTTACCAGAATAAATTAATTAAATAATATAATTTGTACTCGTATTCACCATTTTATTAATACACAGATATCTACACGTTTCGAGAGCGATGCTTTCTTCAATACTAAATTCTATATACTCCTAATTCTATATAATTAATCACTGTAGAAAATAATATTAACACAACCTAAATGAAATATGAAAACGGTAAAAAAGACAGAAAATAAAAAGATTTCAGTCGTATTTGGGACTCGAACCCAGTTCCTCTGACCAATCCGGGGCAACCGCTTAACCAACTTAGCTAATGAGACCAGTTCAATTTATGCCATCTTCATCGATATCATATCTCAAGTTCAAGATTTGTTAATATTATTCTCCATTTTTTATCCCATATTTTTCTATATAATTATATGTATTCTGTATTCTATGTACTCCTGATGAAGAAAGCATCGCTTTCGAAACATGTAGATATCTGTGTATTAATAAAGTGGTGAATACAAAGTATATTATTTAATTAATTTATTAATAATGGCGCCACAAAGTGAATACCAATCTTTTGAAGAAATTATTTTTACAAGAATTTCTTTTATGTATAATTTTAGAGGTAGAACACTACAGCATGATACTTTTTTTCAATAAAAATGTTCAAAAGATTGGAGAAATTACAATTTTTTTTCTTTTTTTTTCCGGCCCATTTAAATTGGGAAAGGCACGAGGGGGTTGGGGCGGTATTTGTGAGTATACCAAAACTGGAGCATCCGGTTATTAGCAATTAGGGTCTTGAAAGTTTTCGCAATTTGTTACATGGAGATTTTTCGATAATGGAAAAGGTTTTAGGTCAAACATTCCAAAGTAGGGTGAGTAATGATGTAGCCGGATTTATATCAACTTTATCAATTAAGTCTCTTGTATACCCAATTATTTTGAAAGGAATAGTCTGTAAGTATAATACAAATCTAACTATAAAAAAGAAAATCTGTGTGCTGAAGCAACTAAAACTTCGAAGGTCATGTGAATTTACGCAGCCCTTTCTGACTTTGTGGTCAACGTCGGTTTTATTATCAAATTTCATTTCGATACATTATTTCCATCGTGATCCATGGAACTTTAAATATATTTATTTCACTGTAAAAAAGGATCACGTGCTATATTGTTTGTTCCCTATTTTTCAATTTCAAATCTCGATTGAAGCACTGCAGTAATGATTTTTTTCAAAGAAAAACAAACTTTGCCACTTGTGCGATTCCGGCCCTTTTTAAGGATAAGACATTGTCCTTATCCTTAGGCTTAAATACTTTTTGCTTAACTGCGGTTTCGGTTCTCTCGGATGACAAATGTCATTCAGCGATTGATATTCTTTTAAGAACATCGATATTTGCTTACTTTTAACAAAAGAAAAACTCGATATTATCGTGAGTGTTACTTTAAACATTATTATTGAGTTGAGTGTACCATATTAATGCTACTAAATGACCGAATTAACGAAAATGCGATGTTTATTCCTATTCAAAAGCCCGAAATATCAGATAAAATCAATTTAAATTCTAAAAATTATAATAAACTACACTTCTTAAATGTGTGACGCCCCTATAATTTTTAATAGTACTGCGATAATTAAGCCAAAAACTCCCTTTTAAAATTTATTGTCATTGATAATGTATTCGGAAACGCAGTTAAATGAAATGTTTTTTTTTTTAAATAAAAATCTAAAAATTCTTGCAGATCTTAATATTAACATTATTAGATTTTATTTACATTAAATTTTTTTTTAAAATGAATAAATGGAGTTCTACGAATTAAACACAAAAACAATTAATAAATAGAATGTCTTTAACCCTAAAGATAAGGATAATTCCTTATCATTAAGCTGGAATCCGAATTTCCGAAGCATCTCAATTGTAATTCATTATTAATCTACACCAATTTACAAAATGCTGATCATACTTTTTTACAGTTTTTTATACTTTAAACTTTTACTCTTTTTACTTTCTAATTTTAAATCTCATATGTAATCCATTCTTTCCCTACAGTAAATTTATAAAAGGCATATCATCCTTTAAAATTTTATACTTTAAACTTCTATACTTTATACTTAAACTTTTACATCTCATACGTAATTCATTAATACTCTACATTAAATTAAAAAATGCATATCATACTTTAAACTGTTATACTTTATACTATTATATCACATATGTAATTCATTATTACTCTACAATACAGTACATTAAATTAAAAAAAAAAAAATGCAACATACTTAAAAAAAAAACACACACACAATTATTTTTATATATTTTTTCTTTTTAAATTAACTTTATGGATTATTTTATATTCTCTCGTGTATATGTATATTAATATGAACTAAACTTATCAATTTGACTGTCCTAAAACGGGATCTGTTCCTAGTTGGACAGTCAAAGCCTTCTTAAATATTTCTGTAAAATAATGTGTGTTTCAAATAAATATTATTATTATTATTATGACTTCACAATATTCACATAATTGTGAACGGAAAATGTTGCTTGTTTAATGATGTAGGATTTACTTAGCAGAAGATTAATCTGCTATGCCACGAACTTATCGTAATAAGATTTAAAAAAAGTGTAACTTTAGAAAGAATCAGAAGAATCTAATTTATTAACAAACAAAAAAAGGACCTCAGCTTCTTCATTGGAATTTGTGTAGCTATTTTTCTCCTTCTCGCGTAATCAAACAATGAACCTAATCTCTGCAAATGCAAAATTGCATGTCGTACTTAACAATACAGAGATTAGAAAAAAATTGTGCAAATGTTATCTTGGAATTTAATATTTAGTTCCTAATATTTTATTTATTATTTACTCACTTTTTATTTATTTATCGATTATTTCGATAACTTTATCGTAACAAATAACGTATTTAGCACACAGATCGAAATCCGTTTAATATGTTCTGTACATTATGTTCTTTGCCGACAATTCGAAACATTTTTTTTCATAGGAAAACATTCTTCCCGAAAGATATAACATTGTTTATAATACTTCTTATTCATCTCAATGTAATTATTATTATTATCTCTATGTATACACCTAAACAATGTACTTTAAATCTAACTTCCATTGAACATCCTTTTCCTTTCTTTTTAAAACTTCTGTTAACTTTTGAAAAAAAAATCGTCACTATATTATATATAGCCTTACTATACAGGGAGTTAAGAGACGTATCTGACTTACTTTAACCACTGATTCCCGATCATATTCAGAGTATCGGTGGGCGCAGCGGCTCGGTTTAGTGAGCCGGATCACTAAATGAGCTCTCTGTAAAGACAATCCACATGAAAACTGGACGAAAAAAGGATCGTGTAAGAGCGTCTTAAGGACGTCATTAGGAGGGCCAAGGGAGCGAGGGAGAGGGCACGGTGCGGGGAGACGCGAACCGTCGTTCAATCGAGCTGGATAAGCGAACCCGTAGTGAGTGATCCGGATCATCGAGCCGCTTCGCCCAACACTAATTCAGAGTACAGAGTTTTTCAAAAGACCAGAAAAAAAATTACACATGTCGTCCCTGATCACTAGCCGAGTAACCGCCCAACCCCTCATCTCGACCCCACCTGTCAAATACCTCCGAAAAAAATCGCCGGAGATTAAAATTTCATTAATATATTTTTTTTTTATTTCAAATAAGGTCAGGAATTAATGGTTAAAGTAAGTCATATACGTCATAAGTCTGTTTCAAAACAAAAATTCCCAGGGAGACAAACATCGATCAATCCTTTATGTATTATGTTTTAACAAGATAAATAAAAATTTAAAAAATAAAAATAAATAACCTTATAACCTTCGAAATTTAAATTTTTCAAAGCCCGCCATAATGACCAAAATCTGGCAGGAAAAGCATGACGTCATACGTGCATTGTTTTGACGTTTAGCAGTAAGACCACTTCCACACGGGTCGGTATGATATCTACAACTTCCAAAATAAATTATTAATGACAATAAAAAAAAACGCGACTACCTACTTTTGAAATAATTTGTAAACAGCCTTGTGACTTGATGTGATATTATCAAGCTAATTTGACAATACTTTTGTATTTGAATGAGTTGCAAACAATCTCTATATATAAAAATTAATGTTTGTCTGTGTGTCCTCAATTTTTTCGAAAATTACTACACCGGTTTCCCTGAAAATAGCACAGTTTGTTCTTATTAGTGCCGGGAAGGTTTAGAGAGTAGTTTAAATGAAATCGAATATGTAAAACTGTTTGCTATAACGTTTTCAAATTAGTATGAAAAACATTGAACCCGCCATGTTGTATTGAGGTTAGCCCATAGATATACCACTCTGGTTAGCCACAGATTACGTATTTAAAAGAAGAGGGTTTTTTTAGGTAGAATATTTTCAAAATGGAAAACTCAATTTGGTTATTTTTCGAATAAAATATTTTTTTTTAAATTAAAGTTTCTTTATTTAAAGATAATTACTTTCGTTTTCAAATCAATTATGGCACCAGAACGAAAAGCAATAATCCACAACTTCATAACTTTATTTTTTTTTTAAATTCCGATCAATGCTACATCAACTAATATTTATATTATCCTGATGATGTAACGATAGTAATGAACTAGTCGGAATATATTTAAAATATATATATATATATATATATATATATAACACATTAAAGATTTAGAAATTTACCTTCCTATGGATCACCAAGGTGAATAAATTAATCAATACAAATATTCGATAGCCTGTTTTGTTTCTTTTTGTTCATCCAAAGTGGATGCGTGTGTCCCTTAAAAGTAAGTTCATGAAAACTAATACGTAATTTAGATCCATTAGATCAGCCCGAATTTCTGGCAGTGCGTCATGATGCTCATGATGAATGATTTTAATGCTCCCCCTATTTCCGTATTTGCCAGCGTGGAATTAACTATGCTGATCCGCTGTCGACGCTGCGGTGGAGTCGTGATAATCCCGTATCATCCCTACTTGAATTATAACACTTGTGCGTCACCACGGCGTGCATTCATGCAGAAAGCAGTACATATCAGGGGGGAAATATGACGCGTAAGCGTATGAATAGGGTGGGGACGTCCCGGAATGGCACGGCACTGTCAAGCGAAACAAATACTTGAGTCAGGGGTCCGTTCCGGATCCATTTAAGGATAAGAAATTGTCCCCATCCTTAGGGGAGGGATATATTGCTTAATTGCTGTTCCGATTCATTTAAAAGGAGGTCAATACATTTTAAAGGAGGTCAATACATTTTAAAGTAGGTTGTGGTTTAATTATCACAGTATTATTGGTTCATCACACATATGTACTTTAAATTTGAATCACCTTTATCTGACATTTCGGGCTTTTGGCATAGGTACTTTACAAACATCATAATTTCGTTAATACTATTAATTTAATAGCATTATTATGCGACAAATGTCTCGCTAATGTTTAAAATCAATACTTACGATAACAATGAGTTTTCTTTTTGTTAAAACTATGCTATGCTATCAATGTTTTTAAGGAATGTCATTCGTTGAAAATGTCATTCGAGAGAACCGGAACAGCAGTTAAGCAACAAATTAAGCATTTCTGATTTTGAAACTGTCAATTCACGGTGGAATTCTATTTTGAAATGAATTTATTTGATTAGAAAACCTTTTGTTATTTTCTTCCACTTGTTTATTTTCAACCAGATCGGTTTCACCCTATCACGGACTTCTTCAGATAATTTTTTTTTTTTTTTAAATCAAAAATAAAAAAAAAATCATATCAAATTAAGCCTAAGGATATGGACAATGTCTTAACCTTAAAAAGAAACAGAATCGGATTCCAGGTCGTGGCTAGATTCGGAAATACAGGAGAGTATGAGTGAATGTGATTAAATCAAGGAATATGTACCAGGACAGAGTTTTTACATTCCATCGAATGATCCGATATACCCAATTTTTCAACCTACCCTTGATTTTCGTGTTTTATCTTCCTTGGACCCAGCTTCACCTCTAGGTGACATAGAAATCCGCTGGCTAGCTTTACCAAATTCTTTATTTCTTATTTTGATAGAAAGCAGTCACTTTGTGGTTAGACATATTTAATGAAAATAAAACAATAACTTTGTTTATAACCACGAGAATTTTATTTAATTTTATTACGACCGACCGGTTTTGCTTAACATAATCATCTTCAGGGTACAAAAATTAAACTGATCAAAAAATACATAGTGTGTGTTTATATATACAAAATAGAATAAGACAGAACATAACATAGAACAAAGAAAAAATGAGATAGCATGAAATAGCATGAAATAGCATGAAATAGAAATAACCGAGCGAAAGAGACAGAAGTGCACATAATGGAATACCAAGGATTAACTGAACAGGTGATTATGGGATGGGAAATTTTACGAGATTATAGGGAATATACCTAATATTGGGCTATTGGACACATTTAGTTGATTATTAAGAATTTTATTTTTGGTTTTAACAGCTTTCTTTATTTCTAGTGATTCTAAATTATTTAATCTGTATCCATGACCATTTTTATGAAGAATATTAGCACCGGTGCTTTGATTGAAAGTATGATCTTTATCAATAAGGTGATTGGCGAATTCTGAAAAACCGTTATTATTTAGGCATCTAAGATGTTCTTTAATTCTAATATTGACATTGCTTGTTGTTTTGCCAATATAGAATGCTGAACAATCATTACAATCTAATTTATATATTCCCGAGTGACTAAGCTTGTCGTCTTTATCTTTTGAGTTGATTAAAAATTTACCTAAATTATTATTTGTATAAAAAGCAGGTCTTAATTCAGAAGGAAGAATTTTACACTGCAGGAAGAAAAATGATTAATGAATAAAATACGCCGCCATTGGTAACTAAGATTGTTAATAGTGTTAATTTTATGTGGATTAGCGAATAAGAAGTTTTTAGTGGCTATTTGTTTTTGTTTTTTACTTAAAATTGTATCAATTAAATCGGACTCATATCCATTATTTACAGCTATTTTTTTTAATTAATGCTAGTTCGTTGGAAAAATTAGTATTTGATAACGGTATCGTGACCAAACGATGGACCATTGAATGAAACGCGGAGTGTTTATGAGAAAAAGGATGATTGGATGTATTATGTATAATATGTATAATGTATGTATAATGTATAATGTATTATGTATTATGTATAAAATGTATTATGTATATGTATAAAATATGTATAATGTATTATGTATAATATGTATATGTAATATGTATGATGTATTATGTATACATAATACATCCAATCATCCTTTTTCTCATAAACACTCCGCGTTTCATTCAATGGTCCATCGTTTGGTCACGATACCGTTATCAAATACTAATTTTTCCAACGAACTAGCATTAATTAAAAAAATAGCTTTAAATAATGGATATGAGTCCGATTTAATTGATACAATTTTAAGTAAAAAACAAAAACAAATAGCCACTAAAAACTTCTTATTCGCCAATCCACATAAAATTAACACTATTAACAATCTTAGTTACCAATGGCGGCGTATTTTATTCATTAATCATTTTTCTTCCTGCAGTGTAAAAAATCTTCCTTCTGAATTAAGACCTGCATTTTATACAAATAATAATTTAGGTAAATTTTTAATCAACTCAAAAGATAAAGACGACAAGCTTAGTCACTCGGGAATCTATAAATTGGATTGTAATGCTTGTTCAGCATTCTATATTGGCAAAACAACACGCAATGTCAATATTAGAATTAAAGAACATCTTAGATGCTTAAATAATAACGGCTTTTCGGAATTCGCCAATCACCTCATTGACAGAGATCATACCTACATTCAAGACACCGGTGCTAATATTCTTCATAAAAATGGCCATGGAAACAGATTAAATAATTTAGAATCACTAGAAATAAAGAAAGCTGTTAAAACCAAAAATAAAATTCTTAATAATCAACTAAATGTGTCCAATAGCCCAATATTAGGTATATTCCCTATAATCTCGTAAATTTCCCATCCCATAATCACCTGTTCAGTTATTCCTTGGTATTCCATTATATGCACTTCTGTCTCTTTCGCTCAGTTATTTCTATTTCATGCTATTTCATGCTATCTCATTTTTTCTTTGTTCTATGTTATGTTCTGTCTTATTCTATTTTGTATATATAAACACACACTATGTATTTTGATCAGTTTAATTTTTATACCCTGAAGATGCTTATGTTAAGCGAAACCGGTCGGTCGTAATAAAATTAAATAAAATTCTCGTGGTTATAAACAAAGTTATTGTTTTATTTTCATCTTTATTTCTTTGTCAATTATGGCTTATTTTTCTTTGATCATAATATTTCTTGGTAAATGCATTCCACGGGGTAGGTAACGTAACTTTAAAAAAAGTTAAGATAATTTACATACTAAAAATTTCCATCATATCAAAAATCAACAAAAAAAGCCTGGGACCGACTAGGATAAGGGACATAGAATTAAAACGATTTTTTTTTAATTAAAAAAACCTTTGTAACTTTTTTCCACTTTATTTAGACCGGACCGGTTTCACCCTATCACGGGCATCGTCAGACTGGCACAATAAAAACTAAATCTATCATATATAGCATCGATGTCAAGAGTGAGTCCCATTGCTTTCATTATTAAGTTCTGTCAATATTTTCAAAGCATTTTCATAGTCATTCTATATGGGTAGTTGGAAAAATATTAATTGTTTTTTTTTCAAAGCATTTTCATAGCGATTCTATATGGGTAGTTGGAAAAATATTAATTGGTTTTATTGCTGATGGTTTATTATGATGTTTTTAAAAACTCCTTAAATTATCCAGAATTTTTAATGGTTTTTACAACATTTTCTTACACTCAACAAATTTGACGGCATCTTGTCACAACAAATGATCAACATTATCTCATTAAAAATTCTTGACACGATTCACATACATTCTTCCGCATTGGACTTCGGTTCTTTTGACGTCCTCCTTTAACCTAGTCCTTAAACGTCTCAAATCTTAACTTAATTTATTTATGTATGTATGTGTGTTCCATAATATCAATATTTTGCTCACATCGACGACATCCATATAAATACTGTTTTAATTAAAATAAATCGCATCGCAATTTGAATATTTAAATTACGAATTCGTGGCGTGTTGACGGATGGATGCTCCTGCGTATTAATTTTGTGTTTATTTATTCAAAACATTTAATTATCAGTCAGATTAAAGATTGTTTCATCGGTTGACAGATCGAAGTCAAAGCTCAAGTCTGTAGTCTGTGCCGGGACTTGTGTTAGGTGGTCATTGTCATCGTAGTTTAAATTTCATTAATGTTTCACTTTGTTCGGCATTTGTCATCAAAGACTTTCATACGCTTTTCGCTCTGTTCTTAGTTGAAATTCCATTAATGTTTCACTTTGTTCGAAATTTAAATTTCATTAATGTTTCACTTTGTTCTTATTTTAAATTTGTTTTACTTTCGTCTTTGTTTAAATTTCATTAATGTTTCACTTTGTTCGAAATTTAAATTTCATGAATGTTTCACTTTGTTGGAAATTTAAATTTCATTAATGTTTCACTTTGTTCGGCATTGCATTATTCAAGCCGGATAAACAATCACTAGTGTAGCATTATATTATGTAGATTTAAATAATTTCAGCATTATCTTACGTGGTCCTTTTTATTTCCGTACCGGTTGTACGTGTTTCATTTTAGTTTTGTATTGTGAAGGTCTGTATTATATATGTTTTTAAAGGCGGTTACTTTTAAGTTCAGTTTTATCTGTGTTATTAGTTCGGTATTGTTTGTACACTGTCCCTTTTAGTGAGCTGTGGTTTTTCCTTGTGGGTTGTACGTGGTTCCTTTCAGTTCTGTGTTGTGAAAGTCAATGGGTTTTAAGTTAAACGTTGCAAGTCGTTAATACGTGATATTTTGAAATTCAATGTTGTGTGTTCCTTTTATCTTCGTTCCGTGTTGTTGAATGGTGAACATGAACATGTATTTCTTCTCGTCTACAGTGAAACAGCGAAGGTTCGTACCAAAACTTTGCAGCTTTTAACGACACAATGTAACAATTTGTATTTTTGCTCAACCGATTTATTTGCTGCTAAATTCATTATCGTGTATGTATATTAAAATTAATGTTTGTTTGTCTGTCTGTCCTCGATTTTCTCGACAATTACTGGACCAGTTTCGCTGAAAATACCACAATTTGTTCTTATTAGTGCCGGGAAGGTTTAGATAGTAGTTTGAATGAAATCCAATATGTAAAACGGTTGCTAAAACGTTTTAAAATTAATATGAAAAACATTGAACCTGTCATATTGTATATAATATTTTACTATTTACAAACAAAAACAATTAAAGCTACGTATTGCGAAAAACACAATTATTTTATTGTGCAATAGTAAATAAAAAGTATAAATAATAGCAGTTTTTTTATATGAAATAGTTACTGCAATATTTTCTTACCCATAGTTTGAGGAGCAATGCTCTAGATCCACGAGATTTTCTTACTCTAACTATGTACCAGGAATTATAAACACAGAATGTAAAATAAATAATTTGTACTACAAAAAAAAACGTTTTAAAATTAGTATGTAAAACATTGATCCCACCATGTTGTATTGAGGTTAGCCCAAATATATACTAATATTTGGAATGAATAAAATTTTCAACTTTTGTTTAGAGATAGTAATAGTCGTCATAGGGCATTACTTTCGCTGTCAAATCAATTATTGCACCCAAACTACAAGCAAGAATTCATAACTTTTCCAAAAAAAACCGGGTACACATCAGCCAGTTTGTAATACTACAACTAGGAACAAATCCCGTTTTAGGACAGTCAAATTGACAAGTTTAGTTCATATTAAGTGCCATTATACAAAATTAGACGGGGAAAAGCTAGTATTGACATAGTATGGTAATATAATATATCTAGAAAAAAATATAAAGAGGTGTGAAGAATGGTACAGAAAAAAAAACAATTGTATTATAGAAATATACTTTTCTTTATGACTAATCAAAAATTCTAACATTTTATGTTTTCTTGTTACAGGTATGTTCCAGAAATTATCGTTACGATTAAATCATTCGATTTTTGCGACACCGACTAATGTCGCACAAGATAAGTATTAACGTTGTGAACGGTGTCCACCGAACGGTAAGTCTTTTATTTACCTAGAATATCAACACCAAAAAACAATACGAAACTACAGTGAAAATAGTATGGCTTAAAAACTTTATTTCTTCATTTATCTAATAATAATAATAATGTTTATTTATTTAAAACACTCATTATTTAACAACAACATTTAAGAAAGCTTTGACTGCCCAACTAGGAACAAATCCCGTTTTAGGACAAATCAAGTTGACAAGTTTAGTTCATGTTAAGTGTCATTATACAAAAATAGAAAAGAAAAAAGCTATTATTGACATAGTACGGTAATATAATATATCCGGAAAAGGGTATAATAATTAAGAATGAAGAGATTATGTATATGTGTTTGATAGGTACTGGTTGGTGCTATGAAGAATAAAAAATGCGTTTAATCTGGGTAACTTTTATAACAGTGCTTTTTGTTATGCCCGCTATGCCTGTCTCACCGGGACGAATTCTCGTTTCGAGCTCTCAGATATGGCAAATTAAAATTCAAACTTATTTTTGTGTAATTGAAACAAAAAAAACCTAGAAAGCTCCATTGCTAAATACATTAATTATACTCGTATTGTGTCTTCCTACAATTTTGGTCTTCCTCTTTATTTTAGTTTTATTTTCTAAATTCGCCAGGCGTTTCCATATTGTCAAAATAAGTGGGCTACTGGAATTTTGCGAATATTCCTCATTAGAAAAGCCATCGCAAAATTCACGTCCGTGAAATTGGGTTTATAGTTTGCCAACTCCATTGATATGGAGGACTCAAGATCCATTATACACTACAAAATACGGACTGAAATCATTGGAATACATTGCTTACACCAGCTTTCACAATTTGCCTGAGGAATTGAGACATGTGTGCGTTCTTATTTAAAAAAATGCTATTCAGAAAACCATTTATCATATATACCAACTCTGTTCTGGTAGCCGTCCTTAAGCTTTGCATATTCTGATGTAGGTATATTTCTCTCTTGTAAAACCTTGTTGTGTATTTCTATTGTATCTGTATGTTTGTAGCCTGTACTTATTTGTTATTTTCTCATTGTTTATATATATATTTTTTTGTTTTTATATTTTCATTTACATATTTGCTTTGAAAACTTTGTTAAACTTAATACTATCCAGCAGCAATAGTTAATAGTCTCAAAATGAGTTGAATCGATAATTCATCGTAATACTACATTATTGTTCGTCTTTAAATACAGTTAGCTTTTTTTTTCTTCATTTTAACATGTATGAAAACTTAGACCAAGCCGTAGTTAGTTTTGATAATTTAACTGCGTCTCTTTTATGGTCCATAAATAATGTGTAATGAGAGCCTGTCCAAAAAGAGAAAAGTAATGTAAAAAAAAACTTCATCGAATAGATGTAATATAAGAATAGGAAGTAATTTTTGAGGTGATTTTTCACAAAAACGGCGCTATAAAAGTCATCCGATTGTTATTATTATTATTAAAAAAACTATTTTATCACAAAAGACCAAGCCTAAGGCCTAAGCATATTTTGAAGTTTGTTAATTATCTAATGCAGGTTCAAGGCATAGTTTTGTTGGAAGTAGAACTGATATTTGTTTTACTATTAGGATTTCTCTTTATTATGTTGGTAGAGAAAGCATAAATTTTCTTTGCATTCACCTTCTAATAAAAGAAACTAAAGAAAACTAGTCTAGGAGAAATCGGCCTGACGTATTGTGCTCTCATTTCCTATTTGGATTTACTAAACAGTGCCTTAAAATTAGGTACCTGTTCACCCAAATAAAATTTACAGTGATTTTTCACGTAGTAAAGAATTATCGTTAGCAACTTTTTCATGTGAATTCTGTACAAGAGTCCTAATAATTGTCCGGACTCGTGGGACTATGGCATCCCAAATTTCGATATGTTCTGTGGCTAAAGGGGAGAAGAATGATGAAGGCTGGGAACTACCTGAATATTCAGATCACCAAACAAGGTTAAAGCCATTTCAAGCAACGTTTCAATTCTGAATGGTGGTTTCACCAGGGCGGTACCGGGAGTATCTGCCCCTCTGGTTGATATTGTCATATAGAAGTAGCTAACCGTCACGTCGTTTTCCGCAGGGTTGGGCAGGGAGGCCGGAACGCCCAACAATTCGATCTTAACACACGCTCCTTGTTTCATTCACATTAGTACATCGTCTCATACGTACTCTTGATCGTGCCATGTCTTCCTCGGGCGTCTCCCGACTTCTTCTACCATTCACATTCGCGTCATATGTGAATGGTAGAAGCTCCTTTCTACATAGCCTAATCATCTAAGCGTCCCTTTCTTAATCTTAATCATTACACTTACATCAGTCTTGCATTCTTTGCGAATATCAACATTTTTCGTACGGTCATACTTGGTTTTAAGACACATACGCCTTAGGGATCTCGTTTCACCAGCATTCCGTCGACTTTCATTCTTCCTCTGCCAGTTCCTTGCCTTACTGCTATACCACGGGGTTAGTACCGTCACTACATTGTGGACTGCTAGCTTTACATGCTTAAATCTGGTCATATTTGTCTTCGCAAAGAATCTTATATACTCGTATATACACTATACTTAATAATAACATTTAAATTTGATTTTTATTGATATAACTTACTTATAAATCTTATTGTATTATTTTTTAACGCTTTGAATATAATATATATTAACAAATCTCAAATGAAATATGAAATAGATAAAACACAGAAATCATTACTAGATTGCAAATAAATTCGGGTAAAATCTTGCAGTCAATATGGAAAGATAGCAGCTAAAAATATATGGAAATTAATTGAAGACGATATTAGCAGTTCTTAAATTGAAGTACGATATCGATAAACAATGACGGAAAGCAATAATAAGATCATAGGTCAATTGGTTAGAGCGCTGGTCCCGAATAGACCATGAGCTCCTGGGTTTGAGTCCCAGATGCGACCGTTACCTTTTTATTTTCTATAATTTCTTCAAAGGATTGGTATTCACTTTGTAACGTCATTATTAATAAATAATATCAATATGTTTCTAAAGCGAAGCTTTTCTCATCAGGACATAGAGAATAATACTATTCTAATATACTAATTATTTTTAATTTATTTATTTTCTATTTTTTAATTATTAATTACTTTTATTGAGATTTAAAAACCGCATTTTAATATTTAATCATTGTATAAAATAATATTAACATAACCCAAATGAAACATGAAAACAGAAAAAACGACAGAAAATAAAAAAGATTTCAGTCGTATCTAATAATATGGGATTAAAAATGGAGAATAATATTTACAAATCTTGATTTTGAGATATGATATCGATGAAGATGACATAAATTGAACTGGTCTCTTTAGCTAAGTTGGTTAAGCGGTTGCCCCAGATAGGCAGAGGTCCTGGGTTCGAGTCCCAGATGCGACTGAAATCTTTTTATTTTCTGTCGTTTTTTCCGTTTCTATGTTTCATTTAGATTATGTTAATATTATTTTCTACAATGATTACATTTATTTTCTGTCTCATATTTCTTGAGATTTGTTAATATTATCTTCAATTATTAAATTTGTTTTACTCTAAATTAAATACAAACCAAGCTCAATAACAATCTTGCAAATTCTATTTCAATGGAATTCTCCATTATCTCAGTGGACTTTCTTCATTATGTATTATTTTCGCGTCCTGTTGTGAGAACTGAAGTTAGCCTTTTTTTCTCCACGGCATCATTAGGTTTTTTTGTTTTATTTTTTTAATCAAAGGCCCGTGGAAGTTGTCGGCCGTTTTTTTACGAGCTGATTAAAGCTGCTACAAGTTTGTTGAGCTTTTAATTATATTGCCCCTCGAGCGAAGATCGGGCTGTTGATAGTTAAAAGTTGGAAACTTTTTCATCCTCAGTTTGTCTTCCGTCTTTCTTTATTGTTAGATGCAAACAATAAATGAAGTGTTGCCCGTGTCATTGAAAGTTTCAAGGGAGCTTTCAAGTTTGGCTTAATACACTCTGCGAAGTAAAAGCATCGGCCTTAAATTTAAGAGTTTTTAAATTTCTGATTTTATTTTATTTTAGTATAGCTAAATACACGCAAGGGGGTGGAAGAAGAAACCTGGAAGACTTGGCACGATTAAGTTAATCGAACACTCCTTCCATCCACAATCAAATTTAATGCTTTTATGAATGAGTCGTATTAAATTTTGACGACCTCCGTTTTCGAGGGGTATGCTCTCGACTACAAAGCCAGAGGACGCGGGCTCAAATCCCTACGTGCGCATTTAATAAGATCTCAGTATCGCCCTTATTAAATTTACTAATTTGAGATACTCTCAGTATCGCCCTGCTGAAGAACCACTTGAGTGGATTAATTTACGATCCCTATCTTTAGTGTTTTTTTAGGATTTTACATACCGTATTATCTGTTAATAACATGTTTAATTAACAATAATTTTTATGAGTTTACCAATAAATAACAACCTTTTTTACATATTCTTAAAATGACAGAATTTTGGGGTTTGACCTTTTAGCGACTTTTTGTTGTTGGGTTTCATGTTTGATGCGTGCAGTCTTAATATCCTAAAGATTTTTTTACTTAATTTTTTTTGGAATCCGACTTTCCGCTCGATAAAAATCAACATCCCTTATTTCAAATCTCCATTTTCGATATTTTTAATGCGTTCTGTTTTTTAAGGGCAAACTTCTAAATGTTTTATTCTGAAAACATAATAAGGAACACTTGAGGTTACCTACCACTTTCCCATCCGGTATAAGTAAGTAACTTATGGTTACTCCTTCAGAGTGCACGTCAAGGACTATAATATTTAAAAGACTCTAAACCCTCAAGTGTCCCTGCACAACTTTTGCATAGAAGGAGGTTAGTCACAAACGCACAACAAATTGGTTAGTACAGATACTGACGACGGCAAAATATAGCCCTTAGTGGCTCCTTCTGTCGATAACCGGAGTAATCCAAGATGGAATGTGGGAGTGCACCAACAAACCTATGAATAAGCAAACAAGAAACACGAAAACAAATTTTATCCTGAACAAACCGTAGCCTCGAAACTAGGGCAATCCCTCCAGAGCAGTACAAAGTGATTTCTTACTTCCGTTACTCTTCCCAGTGAAGCGTTGCACCAGTCACCCGGAGTATCCTTTAAGAAGGGTGTATAATTAGGAACAGAAGATATTTTGATATTATATATCTTATTTGATGGAAATCGTTCGGAATTCCATTCCGACAGCATTTATTGTTTTGGCCTTGGAAATTGAAAATTTTTGCCTACGGCGCATTGTTTATGATTTATATTTTAAAGTAATTTTATAGATATTTTCGAGTCCTAAAATTCATTTTATGAATACTTTCCAGTCCTAAAAATTAAAGTATTTCAATAAATACCAACTCTTCTTGTGCCACCAATCATCTAATAAATATAACATCAATAGAAAAGGAGCAACAAATAACCATGTAAAACTATCATCTCTATAAATAAATTTTTTAATAAAGCTGTGTTCATCTGAAGCGACCCGCCAGGTAAGTATGTTTTTCTGTATCTGTTTGTACACAATTATTATTATTAATTATATGTTATAATGTTACCGTTTTAGTACGTTAACGACAACACCGACTCCAAATTTAACCATGTCAGGTTGTATATACACTACCTCCTACGGCTCGCGAACAAATTGGAAAACGATAAATTGGCTCCTGCGTAAAAAGGTTGTGCATTACTGGTTTAGATCATACTTCTAAGGATTAGAATCTTATTAAAGCGCGTTTGAGACGAACCTTCACAAAACTACGCTATAGAAATTAACTCTTATTATTATTATTAGCTGTTCAGTGAAAGACTAAGTGTGAATGTGAACGAAGCAGGGAGTATATGCCAGGACATAGTTGTATGGCATCTCCAATTCTGTGATTTAATTTATTTTTTTAAGGAAGATACGCTAAGAAAAGGTGTCATTTCATTCCGACATGAACACGTAAACTGTAAAATCTATTGAACCGATGTAAAAATCAATTCTCCCATTGACGGAAGCATTTTCCGTCTTCACGCCTCGGGCAACTATCACCCACGTGAACTGCCACGCCCACTTCCACCCACTACCACCCACTACCTCCCATTATCAACCTATCCCCTTACTTCTCCTCTTCGCCTCGATTGCGGACAAAAAACGTGGCTCGTAATGGGTGCTCGCACGTACCTGGCCTATCTCATTCACACCTCGTGCCGGGTTTTTCTACTCCCGTTGAAAATAAATTAAAAAATAATTGGGATTGTAGATACTCTCAGTATCGCCCTGGTGAAAGACCACCATTCCGAATTAGAAGGTTGCTTGAAATGGCTTTACCCGTGTTTGATGACCAGATCCGTATAGCCAGGTACTTCTCCACCTCCCTCTTTCTCATCTCCTCGCCCTTCCCACTACATTCAATCTCATAACATGCCCCAATTAGGATGCCATAATCTCACTAGCTCCAGACGGTTGGGAGTAGCTGGGACTCTTGCGCGATATTCTCTTTTTTAATATAATAAATTACATTAAAACATTAAAATCCCAGGGATGCGGCCTAAAAATCTTTCAGAATTTAAATCTGAATCTAAGTGTTGAAGTATCTTGAATCCTTTCCCACAGAATTCTACATTCCTTACCTAGGGATGTTTCAGTCCTAGTGAAATTTGAATGACGATCAGCGCCGATTCTCCGTTGAACCCTAATTCTGCGTTCTCACCAAAGTTGTTAAAACGCTATTTCAAAACGAAAAACGAACCTCATTGCACGACACGACACTATCACCTACCATAAAACAACAGACAAACCGAATAAAAATAAAATAAAACCGTTTTTATTTATGTAGTTTTTCAAAACTATAAGTTTTTTTTTAAATGTGTTCAATAATGTCTCCATTTTTCCCCATTCATGTTATTACTTAGCTGTTACCGTGGTTTCTTTTATTCAAGAAGTTATAATTATTAGGGGGGGCATTAGTAGTTTCCTAATACATGTTATCGTTGGTATTTTATATATCTTTAAATGCTCAGTTTAAAAACTGGCTACAAAGGCCTTGTATCTCGAAGTTTCCCGCCAACACTCGACTTCCGGATGAAGCTTTTCTTCCCTGACGCGTTTTTAACGAAATTTCGACCCACTGAAAGTTCATTCTTTTTTATAATAATGTTTGCACTTTCTTGATTTTTGTTCGAGTCGCGGTTCTATTTTTGGAGGTTGTTTGAAAAATATTCGATAGTCTAACTAACTAATCATCACGCCGTTTTCCGCAGGGGTGGGCAGAGAGGACAAACTGCCAAACAACTCAGTCTTGGCGCTCACTCCTTGCTTCATTCATATTCATGCTTCCTCTCATACTACTCTTCTGTTATTCTGACTCTTGACATGGCCCGACTCAAGTATTTGGTTCACTTGCTCGTGCCATGTTTTCCTAGGGCGTCCCCTGCTTCTTCTTTCGAGTCATATGTTCTCCTTGCACTCCTTTCTTCGTTTATCCGCTCTATATTTCCAAACCATCTAAGCCTCACTTTCTTAATCTTACTCGTTATGCTCGCATCAGGCCTTTCATTCTTTGCAAATCTTACCATTTTTTGCACGGTCAATACATGGTTTTACCACTAAAAATGCCTCAGGGATCTCATTTCTACAACATTCCGTCTACTTTCATCCTTCCTCTGCCAGTTTCATGCCTCACCGCCATACATCAGGGTTGGTATCAGCAATCGGTAGTCTATGAGGGTAATATTATGTCACCAACTACACTTATAGTAATAAAGAGGAAATGCGCTTGTGTTCAGTTTAGCAATGAGTCGGTTCGACAATAGCATCCCTATTTTATGGATAGGTAGGTACAACAACAAGGAACCAGGCGCAAAAATAATAATTTCCTGATTACTCTCCGCGATCGAGCGTTCGTGCAGAGCTCCCCCCGCGATGG
Source organism: Halesus radiatus (assembly GCA_022606495.2). Lineage (NCBI taxonomy): Eukaryota > Metazoa > Arthropoda > Insecta > Trichoptera > Limnephilidae > Halesus > Halesus radiatus. The sequence goes on along the minus strand of JAHDVE020006428.1, from coordinate 20,535 downwards.
GACAGTCATTACCATTAGGTACCCGCGTCACACGTATTCGTATTATACAGTGTGATTCTATCTGGAATGAAAGGTGAAGCTTCGTCCTACGGCTTCTTAGTTCTGCCAAGGCTGCTCATTAATTGCACGTGAACTTCGAGTGACCTCCGAGCGAATCAAATAAATCATGAAAGTCGCAGCCTACGTGTAATGTGGCACGGTAGCGATGTAGAAAAGTGGAAGCCTGCCTAGTTGCATTTACAACTAGTCGTTCCTTATTTTCTTCTTCTGGTACTCTTCCTATCGGTGATTCCGCTGGATTATCATTAGACCAAGAGCGCCAATATAATTCAATTCAATTATACTCATTATATTGTTTACCTTTTATAAGAGCTTAGCTTCCTGCACTGTTCACTGTGCCACCCCCAACGTAGCGGTAGCAGTGAAAGGGTGTAGTCACGTATGTACAAATTATTCGTTAAAATCGCTGGGCTGCGATGCTAGTATGCACACTCTTGTCAGATCCCATTGGTAATCAATATTATTGTAAAATTAGGTCCCCGTGGTTGAGTGGTTACGATCCTTGACGAATCCGGAGGTCGCTGGTTCAAATTCCGGGTGGTAGATACTGCCAGTATCGCCCTGTTGAAAGACCACCATTCAGTATCGAAACGCTGCTTGAAATGGCTTTAGCCGTGTTTAGTGACCAGATCTGAATAGTCGGGTACTTCTCATCATTCCCCTTTCCCACCTCTTTCCCGTCACTTCCTCCCCTTCTTTTTCCCCATCTCCTTCCCCTCCTCAATCCCTTCAGCCTCACAACATACCCCAATTGGGAATGCCATAGTCTCACTGGCTCCAGAAGGTTGGGAGCAGTTGGGACTCTTGTTTTGTATCACATGAAAAAGGGAATGCTCTAGAAAACCTAAAACGCGAATGGGGATATATCCAAAAAAGGACTTGATGTCAGCGGCACAGAAACTTACCACCTCAGTTTGCCTATTTTAAATATGTTGTAGTCATATTTTTCGTATATATATATTTTTTAATTTTACACAATAGACGATAAAACACCCCCAATGTTTGTGTTTCAAGTATTGATTAATGAACAAACATCCTGTGAATGAGCCAGTATACATATTAATTACACATTTAGATTCAAATCATGATTAAATTAGGTTGCCCGTAACCACATCACATAATATGATTGTCCCTGGATTTAATTTATTTATTAATTAATCAACCTGTCTACCTATTGCTTCTCCGTCATGATTTATGACTATTCTAAACACTGCCCAATGAGTTTGTCAAATCATTGTGCCACAATAAATTAATGTAGTTGGATGTTGAATAATTAATGAAAGAGTGCACAGTGCCAAAATATCGAGTACCATTTCGAATTCATCAATTACTTTAAAAATCGAACCTTTACGTAGGAAGAAAAATTAGCCAGTGTTTAATACATCCCTTGATCCATATCTCTCGATGTGTATAATACCGACTGATTAAATTCCAACCTCTTTCCCGTCCTCAAATTTCAAATACCTGCACTGTTTTTGGGTATATCGGTCGCACCGGGACAGGAGTATTCCTGGTTAAGGTTGTACAATAAATGGTTAATAATAATAGTAATGCCTTTTTAAATAATTTCGGAAGGTATGCAGGGGTAGTGCAATGCAAAACGTCACAACAATAACGCAAAAAGAAATAACAATACATAAAAAAAAAGAAAATAAAATAATATATAAAAATATTAATTAAATTCAAAATGAAAAAACCTTATGTTGGATATCTGACGGTCTTCCGTCTCCAGAGGGCCATCAAGGGGGACTCCATCCAGGCAGCCAATGATGGTATTCTTGGATTGGCGCACTCTGCACCATAAGCTTCCCACGCGGTGGCGGAGAAGTGCCCTGAAAGAGTGCACTCGTCCCTGCAGGAACATTGCCGCAGCGCCGCAGTATCTCGGTAGACGGAATGGCAATACCTTCCGAGCGAAAACTGAAAATTGTTCGAAAAGGAGAAATGTTATTACGGAAGAGAGAGGAAGTGCGCTAATTTAAATATCGCTTCGGGTTGACGGCCTCCGTGGTCAAGGGGTAAGGCTCTCGACTACGAATCCGAAGGTCGCGGGTTCAAATCTCGGCGTGCGCAAGTAAATTTTATTTAATTAATTTGTGTTGTTTCACAATTAATTAATTTAAAAATAATATATAGTGTATTTGCGCACGTTCCAGAGTGGAAGATACTCTCAATATCGCCCTGGTGAAACACCACCATTCAGAATTGAAACGTTGCTTGTAATGGCTTTTAGCCGTGTTTGGTGACCAGATCTGAATAGCCAGGTATTTCCCCACCTCCCTCTTCCCCTTCTCATTCTCCTCCCCAATACCTTCGGCCTCACAACATTCCCCAATTGGGAATGCCATAGTCTCACTGGCTCCAGACAGTTGGGAGCAGTTGGGACTCTTGTGCGGTATTCATATAAAAAAAATATTTTATAAAACACGACATATTTAGAATAGAGCAAAAATCTCTCGACTACTGACTCAGTAAGCATTTAAACAATCGTTGTGAATTTGTTTATACCTTTAACATGTTAAATAACAGAATCTTGTTATTTACATTTTTCGGAACATACTTTGAGATTTTTTTCTATGGACGGAATTTCGTATAGGTACATAATTACTTTTCCAACTAGCCATCTGAATAGAATTTATCGTTGAAAATAAATTCATTTGTTTTAAGTGTAATAGAAATTCTGAATGCGGAGGCTTAAAAACCATTTTAATTACTTTTTCAGATTTTAAAAAATGCGAATACCCCACAAGAACTGCCCGAAGATAGTCATCATCCTCAATTGGAGTATGTTTTGAGGTTGATGGGGGTGGGGCGAGAAAGGTCATTAGAAAGAAGAAGGTTGGGAAATACCTAGATATTCATATCTGGTCATTAAGCAATTTCAAACAACGTTTCGATTCTGAATGGTGATTTCTAATTATCTTATTTCGAAGTTTGTTTGAATTCTTTATGCCCTCCCCCCATTGTTATTCCCTCCACCGGTGATCCACTATGCGTTACTTTCGGGGAAATTACAAAAAATTATGTCTTTTTATTACCTGCCATACATTTTTCTATGTCTATTTTACGGTTAAAGTGTTTTTGGAATACTAATAGCTGAATACTGGCTTATCTCGGTGCTATCCGAGTCATTTATTCATTCAAAAAATTCCATTTATCATTGTTTCCGACATGAAAGTCTGTTATCAATATTCTTTGTTTGTGCTTATTTTTATTACTGGTTACATTGACATTACAAACTGGTCACCGAAAAATGTCATCTAGAATGGCACACCATTAGTTATTCTTTCTGTGAAGCCAATATTTTTACAATAATTTAAGTTCTTTTTTAATGTTATATTGTGTTCATATAATTTATGAATGGTTAAACCTTTTTTTTTTTAAATAAATACAATTATTCCCTCGTTACGAATAACCTGACAATATTTGAAAATCTCCTACTACCATAATAGTAAGCGGAAGATGTTGCTTGTGTCGTAATGGAGGACTTGGCCAGTCGAGGAATTGAACTCATGACGCCTGGGTGAGACCCAAACGCGATGCGAACTCAGCCACTGACCGGTCAAATTGGTTTGGACATTTCACCACCGAAAAATAACCTGATGTCAAATTAATAGTATAGTTAGCTACAAGATATGATTTTTTTTAAATATTAATTCCACACAGGAGACCCTGGGGTACATCCATTTCCCTCAGGGTCTACTGCATCTATGGGAATGCTATGTAGAGGATCTTTTGGAAGAAAGGAAGAAGTGACCTAGGTCTTGATGAGACCCATGTTGTAGGAGGGTGAAAACACCGAGGCCGGCTAATCATTCTACAATCATTCTTAGCATAACATATTATATAGCCTACATTGGCGTGCAGTCCATAAAGGGTAGAAAGCTGTGCCTACCCTAAGAAAACGAACCATAATAATAAATGATAAAGTAATGAAACGATACGACGAATCTCTGATCAAAGTGTATTTTTTCCACGAACTCTCGTGGCTCATGCATTCAGTTGGTCCCACTTATCAGTGTAATATAATAATCAATGTAATATAATAATCAGTGTAATATAATAACCAGTGTAATATAATAATCAGTGTAATATAATAATCAGTGTAATATAATAATCAGTGTAATATAATACTCAGTGTAATATAATAATCAATGTAATATAATAATCAGTGTAATATAATAATCAGTATAATATAATAATCAGTGTAATATAATACTCAGTGTAATATAATAATCAATGTAATATAATAATCAGTGTAATATAATAATCAGTGTAATATAATAATTCCCATTTTCAAATATTCACTGTAAAGTTTTTACGCCAATTACTAAAACTACGCACAGCCCACCTTTGGTCATAGAGCAATGCACGCCACTGATAACCGATATTGATTGCGCTGTATAAAAGGGACTCGCTTTGTTTTTTTTATCGTTACAAGACTGTTGCTTCCAACATACCCTTTTTTATTTGAGAAGCGGTGTTTTCAGCTGATATTGTTATTGTCTGAAATAACGACGATTCTCAAATGTTATGAAAATTAGATCACCACCTAATTTCATTTCTTATTGATTGCTTCTACGTCCCTCGAGGTTTTCTCTTTCGTGGAGACAGGTGATTTCGGTAGTAAATTGATAATTATTTCCTTTAAAATTTCTCCCCTAATTGATGCGTGTCACATGATTTGTATGAACATATTATCCACAGATATCATTAAATGTTTCCCCTGCACGGAAGACCTACTGATGCAGTTTGTTTTTTCATGCCATTGATATAGAAAATGTACCAAATGCATGCTCCCTGAGAGAATGTTGAATTTTTATCACATTTCAAAATCTCTTTTTAATTTTAAATGTAGGTATCGCACACATTACCGAGTATTTAGATCACTTTATTTATAAAACACGTTAATTTAATTTCTAGCTCTGGGGGCTTCCCACCAATCTCTTTCGTTAGCTTGGTTCAAGCTAGGCTAGACTTTATTATTGCCCGCGTCAGGAAGTCCTCGATCTGGCCGAAGGTTGTAAATCTTGGACTTTATGGATGGATTGAATAAAATCGCGAAAATCTTAACGCAGATGGTTGTTCGTTACTCGTTAAATGAAAACGCTATATTTGTTAACACTTTTGTATATTTTTTGAGGATTTACGTTAATGTTTTGACGAGGCTTGAATCTCTTTATAGTAAGTTAATCAAGGCTGTTGTTTACTGAGAACTTCGTGAGAAAAGAAGAATGAATCATGCAGTTGAAGTTATTTATAACTTTGACATTTTAAATCATAGAAAGGTAGTGTACCTATTTTACCTGTACTCGTATACTGCGTTTGTTGCACTGAGTTAAAAACTGACATCTACTATAAGAGTGCAGCCACATAACTTAAAATTATTGAAACATAGAATCACAATGGATGTAAAATACTATTAATTAAAATGCTAATCTTGCCATAAATACTATACAGTTAAGTTACTATAAGGATATTAATCTGAGACACTGTCTAGTTTGCAATTGTGTTCTTTAGGAACTTTTCAATCATTATAAAGATAGCTGCCTATGGGATAAAAAATAGAGAATAATATTGACAAATTTTAAATTGAGATATGATATCAATGAAGATGACATAAATTGAACTGGTCTAATTAGCTAAGTTGGTTAAGCGGTTGCCCCGGATAGGCAAAGGTCCTGGGTTCGAGTCCCAGATGCGACTGAAATCTTTTTATTATCTGTCATTTTTTTCCGTTTCTATGTTTCATTTAGATTATGTTAATATTATTTTCTACAATGATTAGCTATACAGTTATGTTACATATATAAAAAAATATAGATAGATGTAGTGACATTAATCAGTGCTTGCCAAGCGGTCACAAAGCTAAGCAACATTAATCGAAATGACGTTTGACTGAATGACCTCATGTCATTAACTTGAATTTCTTAATGTATCTAGTTTTGTTCCATTAAACCCATCTAGGTATTTCAGTCCGATGGTTTTACGTCACCTCTGTCCCATCCCAGCGACGTGTTCTGTTGGTTCTCCTCGGTATTGATTTAATTCATACCGTTAATTAATTTAACTGCACCAAGTTGCCGAGCTCTGCCGTAATGGCCTTCCACCGTATTTATTTATAATAAGGCAGCTTATGAAATAATTACGCCTCACCCCTAATCTTGTGCCTGACACCTTTGACTCTGATTGTTCGATTGCAATGAAAATGCTGCCATCAGACGCCTTCGTGGTAACCCTGAGCGATTTTCAGCATCTCATTTGGATGTTGGTTCACTCCTTGATATAAATAAACGTGGTAAGTTTTCGCTTAGAATCACTAAGCTGCTGGCTTAGAATTACCTAAGCCACATCAGATATCCTAATAAGCCCTCACTTCATTTATGCATATTACGAGCCAATCACTGGATATATCAAATTTGTTTATTTTTTCGACCGCACAATTGCATGAAAGAAAGCCAAGACAATATGATCATTATTTCGTTAGTAAAAATGTACTAATTAATAGATATCAACAGATGGCACTGGTTGCTACATTTGTGATTTCTACCGAAAGGCACGGCCTTTTTTGACACTAACACAAACGAGTCTCCCTTGAATGAGCATCGCACATACATGTACATTTTTTGTGTCTGGTGAAGATAACATTTTAATATGACGCGTGCGCCATTTTGCATACTTAGTTCATGCCTTTGATACCTTGTAGTAGTGGGGTGATTTTTGAAAGTGTAGATCGATTTCTTGCAATAATCCAATATATGTGCCTATATGGACGGCACGCCCCTTCATATTAGGTATCTATCCAATTCCTTTTCTCTCTTCCTGGTGCTCTTAAATGATCTTCCCATCCAGGTTCGGTCTCATCACCGTTGCAGGTATCCAAAATAGACAGTAGTTACGTCTGTCACACGTATTAATGAATGTTATCAGCTTCCATATAGTTGGCATTGTTGATAACTTGTACGAGTACATTGCATTAAATTGTGGGATTCTTATTTATCGCAAGAATTTTTCTCCGGATGCCCCTATCTCCTTACCCTTCCCACTCCTTTAAGCCTCACAACCTACCCCAATTTGGGCTGGCATCCACTGACTCCGAACAGTTGGGACTCTAATGCTCTGTTCACAAAAAGAATAGTAAGCAATAGCTTCTTATCTGTAAATAAGACCGCTCTTTTCGAAATGGTGTGGCTCCACTGATGCAATATGTGAAACTAACTGCGCGAAGAAGAGTCTAATGCTCTAGAAATCAGAGAGATAAAAATAAAACATAATACATATTATTAATCATAGACGTAGGCCGTATTATCGTGAAAATACACCACGGTACGTTCCTAGTACGCAGTTCTAAATATACTAGCCATATTCTGAGGAATCCATTATTCACCCACGACTCCAAGAATTTCATTAATTCTGCTCTATATTATTAAAATACATTCACGTGAAATATAATCATATGAATTCATCAGCTTGAATGAGTTTCCAAGACTCGGAATGTTTAATGAAGTTATTTTTTTCGCTCTCTAATTCCTATCACACGTGCGCATTTAATTAACCCTTAACGTTACGCGTGGGGTAGATGTCGACCCCCGAGGGGATAAATGTTATTCTAGTTCCTAAGATAATAAGCTCGAGTGGAGCGCCTACTCCTTCGTGTAATCTATTTAAATCAATGTTATTCTTTATTTAATCATTTTTAAATTAAAAAAAATTAAACGAAGAAATGGTGTTATAATAATAATAATAGTTAATTTGTATAGCGAAGTTTTGGGGGGGATCACCTTAAGTGCGCTTTTCACTAACCAACCTAATCTAATTAGAAACATATATATTACATATCCGGATTAAAACTGTGACTTAAAATATTCATGAGCAGAAGATTCACTTACATTAACATTTTAGAATATTATAAAACAATCTAGAATAAACTATGGGCATTGTACTCTATGACACTGAACACAGATCCTTCCTAAAGCATATACAAAAAGATACAACTTTATATAACTTCTATGAATACCGGTCTGGAGTGTTTATTTTTTTAAGTTGTTTTTTTTTCTCATTACCGCACATTTTTTGTCCCAAGTGACCCGAGCCAGTGGAACTATGGCATCCCCAATTGTGAGGCAGAAAAATGGGAAGTTGAAGTGTACGGGAAAGAAGAGGGTTTGGGAATTTATTTGGTGTTTAATAAATAGTTCCGCGTTAGTTTACTTTTCATTATACAAGGTTATTTTAAAACTTTTTCGAAAGAGTTTAAGGAGCTACTTTAAGTACAGCGTCTTCCTTCGCAACGTCTATTATCAATCTTCCCCTTAATTATCAATTGGGTATTCTTGTACGAGTATTCGTCACTCTACTCGTAATAATATGATGAAGATATTGATCCATAACCGAAAATCAAAAATACCGTAGGGGTTCAAAAGTACCCCACGAACATAGGAAATTTGTCAAGTGATAAGAGGTTAATGATTCTTCTTGCATAAATTATTGTTCATCGGTGCCATGCAGTCACGTACCTCCTGGAATCCAGCAGACTATCCTCGATTGTTTACGAGTTGTGTTATTGTTTTGATATGCCAAAGGCGTTTGTCTCAGTCGTAAATAAATGCGTATTATAATGAATCATTATTATTTTATGCCTTGCATGAACCGGTTAAGTGTTTCCTTCCTCTCCTCTTCCGCTCATAAAACGAAAAACGCACTAAAACGAGCAAAAGTTTTTTTTTCCATTGTTGATTTTAGCACCTGTTTAAAATTTTAATCAATTCAATGTTATAAAAGGTGTACAGCTTGATAATAAAATGTAGACATTAAAGGGAGACTAAAAATGTTCATTGCTATAACGACCACCACCAAGAATCACATTTAAAAAAATCACATTCTAGTATGACAGTTCGTTTTAAAGAAACAATGCAAAATAACGTAACTTGTTTATAATAAAAAAAATAATAATTTTGATCTGTGAATTAGATTTTGTTTTATTTTGATTTAACATCTTATAAATGGGTATTTTGTTACATACATTTCAGAAATACAAAAATATTCGCCTTTCCATGTAATATCTTCCTTGCAAAGCATGATATAATAAAACGAGTTTAAATATAAAATTGTACTAGAGTATGATGTAGAATCGTCTCCTTTCGGAAAGTACCACTAATTTCTGAACACCGTTGGGTTAAAGTACATATACCAAAAATACACTCAACATAATATGGACTAAAATCTTAAGACTATATAGCTTACACACAATACAATAAATTACCCAACGACATTAAAAATGCAAGCCAATGTGAAAGGTCTCAAAGTAAGTTACTTAAGAGGAACGGCTGCGCGGCCTGTTTCATACAAAACTTAATTTTGGATTTGACGTCAAAATACTCACCTAAAGCTAATGATTATTTTCATCAAATAGTATCTAGTACGGATTAGAAATTTATATTTATTTATTTATTTTTGTTTTACAATATGAAATATAGGCCATTAATTGATTTTTCGGTATTTTAGATGCACCTTTAACAATTATTTGGGGGCTAACAATGATATAAAAAAATATGTTCATATTAATATTAATAATAAATATAATACCTTTTTTAATTTCTAGTATGAATTTGTTATTCAATGTTTTATAATATTTTTGTATTAATATTTTTTTAATAATTACTCACCTACTTTAATCAGTTTTTGTTTATGTTTATAATTTGTGTATTCTTACATTATTGTGTTCTATGTTTATCATTTGTCTATACTTGACATTATTATTTTTCAGTGTTTTATATACTCCTGATGAAGAAAGCATCGCTTTCAAAACATGTTGATATGTATATATTAATAAAGTGGTGAATACAGAGTAATTTTTAATCCATTTAATAGTAATAATAATCATAACTTTGGAAAATTAATTACCCCATAACGACTGATCCATTAGTCATTAGTTTGACGACCCTCACAACGAGTAAAGTAATCACAACTAAGTAAGTATTCGTGGTACGTAAAGAAGTCCGGGCCATTTTCCGCCATACAATATAATGTCGAGCCTTATCGTTTAATGCGTCATTACATTATTTTATTACAGCGCCACAATTACTTTCACGTCAAAGTAAATAACGTCAAGTCTACTTAACTCCGTACTAACTTTATACTATCCGAGTCGGGGAACTCCTTAATCAATGTGCATTTTGATTTGTTTTTATTGCTCCTTGCGAACAGTGGCAACTCTTTATGGTAGATTTCCTAGATCAAAACTTTAAAAATTATGCAAAAAAAAAATATAATTAAGGCCACAAATATCGACCATCCCTAATTTGAACAGCTCATATATCATATATAATTTTATTTACATTAACTTCTCTCAGGGATTATTATTTTTGGGGATGCTATGTGGGGGATATATTTAAGGAGAGGAAGTTCTGGAAAGGAGAAAGGTATGAGAGGTGGATAGGAATCTGTGAAGGTTAGTGTGTCCAGGAACGACGGACGCATTAATCCATCCCACTACTGTATAAGGCGATGGGCCGAAAGAGTCCGGCTGGAGAGGTCAAGGGGTCTCCCTCAACCGGCCTCTCCCGATCCGGCCCGCCATGCAGTTGGTCGGCAGACGCATCCCTCGCCAAGACCTTGACAAACCTCACCCCATGAACCCGGGCAGCCCTGCTAAGTCACCAAACGTAGCGAACCTCTTGTAGTGACTTATTGCAGAGGTGTATGTTATCCAATAATTGGTCCCCGGGCCGGCGGTACCCATACCCGCCTCTCAAATTGACATATTTCGGAAGCTATATTTTAATTTTATTGCTTTTTTTTCTCTACTCCTTCACACAATTCATTTTGCTGTCGCTTTTTGATGGTATTATAATTCTGTTGACATTGAAATAAATATGTGTATTACGGAATACTTCCGCCACGGTCCAACTCCCTCCGAGCGACTTCAACGCCATTTCGATCTCATTCGCGAAACAGGAACATCTGTGGATTAGACCTAGTGGGGATAGCCAAGGTTCTTGTAGAACCCTGGGGGATACCGCAAAAGATAAAAAAAAAAAAAAAAAACAACAAAACTCATTTTACTCTGCCAAGTAGTGTGAGGAAATGAGTTTATTAAAGTATTATAATTATGTAATGAATAACCAGAAATAATAAAATAACAAAAATGTTGAATTTGACTTTTTTACGTTGTTATAACTCGTTATACATGTATATATATATAACACTTGCAAAACAAATGTTCAAACATAAAATGTAAGCAATTTTATCTTCTACTAGGTGATGTGTACCCGGTCATATTCGGTTTTTAAATTTTTTTTTAATAAAGTTATGAATTCGTAAATTTTGCTTGTCGTTTGGGTGTCATAATTGATTTGAAAGCGACAGTAATGCCTTGTGACGACTATTACTATCTCCAAACAAAAAAACATTCATTTGAAAAAAATAAATTATTTATATATTAATTCATTTTTTGATACATACATTCACACAAACAAGGTACAAAGGTTATAAACATTTTTTTAAAATATTAACTTAACTATTCATCTGAACACATGTAATTTAATTAATAATATAATATGTAATTAATACATTTCATTCCAAACTTTTCAAACAGTTCTTGTGTTTTTCATTTTGAAAATATTTTATCCAAACAAACCTTCTTTTGAATATGTAATCTGTGGACAACCAGAGTGGTATATGGGCTATCCTCAATACAACATGGCGGGTTCAAAACGTTATAGCAACAGCTTTACATATTGGATTTCATTCAACCTATTCTCTAAACCTTCCCGGCACTAATAAGAACAAACTGTGCTATTTTCAGCGAAATCGGTCTAGTAATTTTCTATAAAATTTAGGACAGACAGACAGACAGACAAACATTCATTTTATATATATTTGTATATTATTTTCTCCAAAATTTTATGTTTTTTATAGGATCAACTGTTGAGGAATTTTGGAAAAATCAATTTTTGGCACCTTTCATCCAAGATGACGGCTAACTCGAAGGCCGAAAACTTAGATTTTTTCAGGGTTTCAGACCTTTACAATATAAAATATATAAATTATACATTATATCCTTTTTATCCCCTTTCTCTTTGTTGTGCTGTTTACAAATTTATACAAACTTCCATTATACTCTTACTTAAATATATTTTTCCTTTGTTTCCAGGTAAGCTTCATCTACTTCTCTGCAGGAAACTGGCGGAGGTATTAATGTCTTAATCAAAATTGTTTGTGATGGCTATAAAACAGTACTAAAGTGGTAAGCAGTTATTATAATCATTAATTCATTAACCTTGGTCTAGATTTAGATGTGGATGAGCCTCAATCGCCTTGTTCTACATTCGTCTTATTATTCTGAGAACTTTTAATCATTATATTGTAATTATGGATTATTATTATTGTACTATCATCATCTGTCTTGCCCTTCCAAGAAATAAATTCATAAAACACAGTATCTTTCTATATCCACATTATATTATTTGAGTGTAAGGCCAAGTAGGTTCGAAAACAACAGTGCTTTCTTCGGGACATTTTAATGATTACATAAAATAAAATAGGAATCATCGTATTTGGGAATTATATGTGAATTGAACTCCCAGAGTGGAAGGTACTCTCAGTATCGCCCTGGTGAAAGATCACCATTCAGAATTGAAACGTTGCTTGAAATTGCTTTTAGCCGTGTTTGGTGACCAGATCTGAATAGCCATGTATTTCCCTACCTTCCTCTTCCCCTACCCAATACCTTCAGCCTCAGAACATTCTCAAATTGGGAATGCCATAGTCTCACTGGCTACAGACGGTTGGGAGCATTTGGGACTCTTGTGCGGTATTCATATAAAAAATGTGTTGATGGATTCTTATGAGTTGAGTATATTTATATTTTATATAACCCATTAATCAAAGTAACGTGTGTTTATTTATTTACGCCCATTACAGACTTCTACATGGACATTTACAAATAAGATTGAAACGGTACATACGTATTATAATAGAAAGAACATAATTTGATGCTCTTTATCCAGAGTTAAATAGTTTCAACTAACCTAATTCTACTGGATGAAAAAAAAACGCACTGCATGCTTATACTGTAACATTGATGTGCATTAATATGTCAACAATGTCGAAGTATTTCTTAGTAGTAAGATGTTGAATCCGTCACAAAGGGGAATAATATTGAGACGCTGAAATTGAATTGTCACAATAAAATGGTAGGTACTCTCTTGTCCTACCTGGTACATGAAAAGCAATCAAATATAGCAGTTCAGGACTATAAAACAATGAATTAACAATCTTAAATAAACATGTTAAATCGCAAATAATTCAACGTTAAGATAATTTTTCTAAAATAAAGTAGATAATCGTAATCTATGCATTCTCTAGGAATACCCATTCTAAAATTTACGTATCTTAAGAATTTACGTTGGATTCTTTCAATAGAGTGTGAATGAACTTCATAATTCGGAGACTAAACTGTGGAATTGTATTCGATATATTGTGTTAGGATCTGTGATCAATGAAACGACTCACCAATGGTTAACAGGAGTTGATTTCTTTGTAACAGTTATAAAAGCTTATGATTAAATTTACACAATTTAAATTAAAACACGAGATAACAAATAATATGAATTGAACGAGGAACAAAGGGAGATATCTAATCTAGCTAAACAGAACTAGGATAGTGACATTAGGAGAAACCAGCGACTATATAGCAAATGTAGATGTCACTAGTGTCGCCGTACTTCAGGTGTTTGACGGCTATCGACATAGTCAATCTTAGTGGCCAGTTCAGTCTGAATTTTTTTACCTGGGAGTAATGCGAAAAGTGCCTATGTCAAATATATGAATTATTCAGATAACTGTTGATTTCTTTACGTAAGAAATGTCGGAACATTTTTTTTACATTCGCATTCGTTGTTGGAATTGATAGCATTAAAATATAGGATTAAACGAAAGGTGCCACGTTTTCCTCGGAGACGTCTGAGGAAGACATGGCACGATCAAGTTAATCGGATACTTGGGTCATGTCAAGAGTCGAAATAACAAGATGTGTAGGACGATGTATGAATGTGACTGAAGCAAGAGCTGCGTGCCAAGACAGAGTTTTATTTGACTTTTTTAATATTATTTGACAATAGCTTACTCATCCATTTGCTTTACTTATCTACTGCTTTCAAAAATCATAATAGCACTATTGTCATGCTATGCTGTGCTAGAACATCTGTTCTGCCGTGTGGTATCTTGAACAAGTCGTGGCGACGGCTGCGGCTCTCTGCTGATGACGTGATGATTAGTTTAGTTAATCATTTATATGCAATTTTATTATTATAAGATGAGTGCCCACTTCATATTTGAAATGAGAACCCCCCGACATCGTTAGCTAGCCAATTAAAATATACCTTTGTTTTATCTTGGTCATGAATGGCCAAAGAAGCTTGGACCTCATTCACTCGATAGAGGAAGCTCGCCGGCGATGGCGGTACTATCCTATTAATGTAGTAACCTTTACAACATCGCGACAGTAATCAGAGCCAACATGAGAGCATGTTGTCATTCCCCGTTCATTTAAATCCATTCACGAGGAAGCTGTGCAGTAAGCAGTGTCCCGAGTGCAGGACGGCTGTTGTGTGTCTCTATTGGATAACGGACCTCATCCTGCCTCCGTGCGGCAGATCAGGGTCCGCAAAACTTTTTGGAAAGGTACCGTATAATTAAAAAATATTGATGCGTGCTATAAAACACACACTTTTATTGACCGATTAGTACCCGATTGGTTCAAAGAGTCGGGTTCCCACTGCGGCTTCACAGATTCAATCCTCTGCTGGCTAAGTCCCCCGTGTCGTTGCACAAGCAATATTTTCCATTAATAATGATGGAATTGGTAAGAATTTATTATTGGTAGGTTATTTCTCATAAAGTATTTATTAATTTATAATTCTTTCAAAAGATTAGTATTCACTTCGTATTCTGTGTATGTCATGATGAGAAAAGCTTCGCTTTCGAAACATCTTGATATGTATATATTAATAAAGTGGTGATTACAAAGTAATTTTTATTTCATTTATTTAATTATTGAATAATTTTAAGTTACACTTGATGGTTTATACCTATATACTTGTACCTACTACGTATGTGCCGACGAAACCGTGTGGCATCATTTATGTATTATATTTAGATGAGAAATGAAACAAAAAAAAAAATGGTTCCACTAAGTTGAGGGTACGTTCCCTCAACGCCGTACTGCGTTCGGTCGGCGATAAACCGGCAAACAACGGAAACTGTAGCGCCTTGTATAACTCTATGCGTGGCATCAATCCAGGCGGTGGTAGTGAAAGAAGCCAAAAACCGCATATTTTCATCTCCAACCCGGATTCGTCTGCAGCTTTTTGTTTTGGGCTCTTTGGTCTGTTATCCGATTAATCTTACCTAAATGTTTATCTTTTACAATTTGTCGGTTTTTTTTAAAAATCTGAATTAGAATAATATAGATAGGTACGAGTATTTTCCAATCAATAATAATAATAATACTCGGATTACTTGTAAAGCGCCGTTTTTGTGAAAAATCACCTCAAGGGCACTGTACAAATACTACTTGCTAGGGTTTATCTTATTATGTACAGATACAGAAACATACTTACCTGGTAGGTCACTCCAGATTAAAACGTTAAATTACAATGTTTTCGCTTGGGATGATTTGATTTTGCACGCACAGGACACATATATTAGAAAACACCGCACATTGCATGATATTACAGTTACTGTTTTAATCCTATTCGTCATTGATATTATATTTATTAGAAGGTTATTCGCAAAAAAAGAGTAGGTATTTATTTGAAACATTATTTTATTTGGAATTTTTGATAATAATTATTTACAATTACTAATATTTATAATTATTTAGAATGTGGCGGACTATGAAAAGTTACCAATTTTTTAGTTAATTACTATAGGTAGGTACTAACGACTAAATATTTGGATTTGCACCTCTATAAGATAAGTAATTTCCATTCTAAATAATATTTCTCGCATATCGCAAAAAAAAAACTAAGGACACTTTCGCGTCATTGAATAACCCCTTTGATAAAATAAAGTCAACAATTTGCCGTCTAACGCAAATATTATTTGATGCCAAGTTTGTCTATGGATGACCATTCGCAATAGCACCATTTCAATCGGACAGATGAATGAAGACTATACGGACGGCTGGAGAGTACGGGCAACGGGCAGCGGGCAGTGCTCTACTCGCGTGCGTTCGTGTTTTGACGCGTGCAATAATACAGGCGATTTATGGGTCTGCCGGACGTGCATGGAACTACTACTACTACGTACTTCCTTCAGTAACAATAACGCCGATGTGCCTGTGAAACACGCCAATCCGTAATAATAACCGTATGTAGTACAGTGGATAATCTAAAACATGATCAAATTGTATGACGGTGATCATGCTCGTAGAGTGTTTAGAAAATGAATGCTCTACGCATGCTATTGTTCCAATTTTGATTTGAATAAGTGTGACTAATGCTGCGTTAGGTATTTATAAATCCACCTCACGACAGTTGTGAAACGAATTATCCAAGGCAAATTGTATTAAATATGAATTTGGCAATATTTGTTATGATCGAACATGCAACCATCATACAGCGAAAAGTGGCGAGTCAAGATCCCTGTCCGTCGGCAGCCTAAGACTGAAGCCCTTTGCATAGAGACATACTCACAGCTTCGCCAAGTCAGAATATTTTTTACGTATATAAAACAAAATATGCTTTGATTAAAAAATATCCTATCTTGTGAATCTATGAGCTTGCATACACCTAAAAATCGTCTCAATCTCAATCTGCTCAAAAACAATGATTTTGATTTATCCACTTTTCGTTGTATGCTCACGATTTTTATTATGGAAGTTTAGCAATGCATTTTTTGCACAGTTGATAAAGGGTTACAAAATGTTTGTTTTATTTTTTTATGTTTTATTTATTTAACACTATCTGAAGTACTCGGCGTTGTCAGGGGTTATGAATGGTTGTGTTACCCCTAGCTAGTAATTTTCCTCTTATTTTGAACGTCAAACGTGCAAAATTTCATCAGGAAGTACCAAAATTCTGCTTTAAGGGGTGGAAAAGGTGGATGAGGTCGTTTTTAGAAATCTCATGTAGACGGTGACCTTCTTCTTGTTTCTAAGGTTAAATGTGCAAAATTTCATCAAGCTCTGAATAAAACTGTCAATTTGTATATAAAACGAACACACTGCCATATAATAGAGATGGAAGAAGAAGATTTAAACAGTCCCCGGTTAACGAGGACTGTTAAAATGTTAAAGAATAAAATTTTCGCTGTTTGGAGATTTGACCATCAAAACAAATGTAACGTAGGTAGAATGGGTTGTTTCGTATTTTTTTATATATATCTTCTTCAAAAAATTGTTATTCACTTTATGGCGTCATTGTTAAAAAAATAATTACAAATTACTTTGTATTCACCACTTTATTAATATGTACATATCAACATGTTTCGAAAGCGGTGCTTCCGTCATCAGGAATACATAGAATACTAAAAATAATAATATCAAGTATAGACAAATGATAAACATAGAACACAATAATGTTAGAATAGACAAATTATAACATAAACTAAAATTGATTAAAACAGGTAAGTAATTAATCAAAAATGTTAATAAAAAAATTATTATAAAGCGTTGAATAACAAATTTATTTAGAAATTAAAAAAAAATAATAATAATTAAGATTGATATGAAAATAAATTAAAGAGATATTTGATTATTAATTATATTTGATTCACTATTAACATATAATATTTAAACTCCTCAGGTGTTCCTTAACTATTTTGTTTTTTTTTTGTCTGTTTACATTAAATAATCAATTTCCTTTGATTAAATCGAGATATATCCCGGCCGTAAAAATGCTCACTTCGCCACCTTACTTTCCACATTACTTTCCACCTTACTTTCCACTTTACTTTCTACCTTACTTTCCACCTTACTTTCCACCTTACTTTCCACATTACTTTCCACCTTACTTTCCACCTTACTTTCCACATTACTTTCCACCTTACTTTCCACCTTGCTTTCCACCTTACTTTTTACCTTACTTTCCACCTTGCTTTCCACATTACTTTCCACCTTACTTTCCACCTTGCTTTCCACCTTGCTTTCCACCTTACTTTTTACATTACTTTCCACCTTACTTTCCACCACCTTACTTTCCACCTTGCTTTCCACCTTACCAAAGAAGATGATTAAAATACCAACAAATAATAATTTAAAAAACCAATTGAGAAAATATATCTAGTTTTTATTGAAATATTCGTTTTCATGCTACAAAAGTATCATTTAAAAACTGTCCATTCGTGTAGTTGAGTTTGCATTATTTATTCCCCCGCTTTCCTCGTGATTCTGGATTATTTAGATCCCAAAGCCAAATCGTCGATGTTATTTTATTTATTGGTTTAGCCGTCCATCGGCTGTGGTTGAAACATTGAAGCAGCACGTAACTAATATGCATCAATATTGATCAACATAATAAATATATTGTATTGAAACATCAGTCGGATACACGGAGTAAAGAGGAGCGAGCAAGTTGTTTTCCCGCAGCAATAATAACGGACACCGTGTACTGTTTATTGAAACAAACCTTAACATGAAAATTCATAGCTTGCCACATTTAAATGGTCAACGTAATTGCCTGTCATTGGAAAATGTTAACCACATAGGCGGAAAAATTGACCACATTATTTATTTAAATAACAAAATTAACTTAATTTTTTAAAACAATCAGGATTGTCCTCAGTGCAAAAGATTTTATTAAGATCCTCATGGCTCTCTGCCAATCACTATTAGAATATGGTATTATCGGATGGGGCAGTGCTAATGATTCTTAATTTACTCATTAGAACACAAAAAGCCTTCATGAAAATTTTAAAGGCTCTATCGACATCTTCAACAAACTTAACATTATGTCAATAAAACAATACTGCTTTACATTCATAAATACAAAAAAAAAACAAGAAATAGCAACAATCACACATATTAGAATCACTAGATCTCAGAGTCAAAAACACATACAACAAGGAACCACAAACACAACATTTGGATAAAAAATCTTCTTATACTATATTACTAAACTCTACAACAAAATCCCACTATCCTTTAAAAATCACAACAACCATAATAAATTTAAAAATCAAATAAAACACTCGATACGTTACATAGGGAGATGTGAAATAGAAAATATATTAACACCAAATACATACTAACACCGAAACCACTCAACTGCACTTCAAACACCTCACCTTACAATAATTTTTGTTTTCATCAAGCACATCAATTTAATATAATGTAATTTCATATTTTGTAAATGGAATCCTAAGCACGGGAAATCCCAATGAGGATATCATTATTTGTTATTTTTATATAAAAAAGAAGATAATAAAATATTATTATTATTAGTCCTAAAATTCATTTTATGAATACTTTCCAGCCCTAAAAATTATAAGTATTTCAATAAATACCAATTCTTCTTGTGCCACCAAGCTTCTAATAAATGTAACATCAATAGAAAAGGAGCAACAGATAACCATGTAAAACTATCATCTCCATAAATAAATTTTCTAATAAAACTGTGTTCATCTGAAGCGACCTGCCAGGTAAGTATGTTTTGCTGTATCTGTTTGTACATAATTAGTTAAGAAATATTTGTACAGCGCCCTTTCCTGATTTTTCACAAAAACGGCGCTATACAAATCATCCAATTATTATTATTATTATTATGGTAGTTCATGTTAACTTCGATAACACATGATTTTTATTAGTTATAAATGTGTGTGATGCCTCACCGGAGCCAGTGGGTTTATGGCATCCCCAATGGGGGTATTTTGTGAGAAGATTGAGTAGAGAAAAGTTGGGGAGTACCTTCCTGGCTATTCAGATATTGTCACTAAACACGGCTAAATCCATGAGGTAACGTTTCAATTCTCAATGGTATTCTTTCAGTATCCACCACTCTGGAACGGTATGGCATTGAATGTCTAGTCTGGATTGGCGTCCTCCATTGTGTCGTAAAACCTCGTTTACTGGTCAATATTTACCTCTGGCCTATTATTATTGACAGTGGGCGAAGCACGAGCTTAAAGCTTCGGTATTTTGCTTTTTAATGGGTACTTTCACCCACATTTTGCTTCATTGCTTTTACGAATATTTTACAAACAAAGGAGGAACGACCGTGTTTGTAATTAAAGCTGTCAACCTAATCCCGTGCTAATTTATTTTCAAACAGCGGGGGCGGGTGACAGATTAAGGAAAAAAACACACGCTATTTTTTTGTGGAATTCTTCATCAAATGCATTTGAGTATAGAATGAAGTATAAAAATTCAGTGGCTTGTCTGTTGACACCTTCATTTTGCTTTGATAAAGTGTAAAGATTTTTCAGAATCTGCTTTGCATTTGCAGAAATCTTAGTTAGACCTTTGGTATATAA